>JAAEAF010004925.1:0-80665 GCA_011037195.1 Triatoma infestans
TTTTGAAAATTCTTGGGGTGGGCTGATTAATCAGTGTAAAGTGCCTTTATACTGAGATAAAATGATTCCTAAACAAGCTAATTAATACTCGTTGCTATTCTGCCAGCCTCCTAAAAGAAATAAAGTTATCATATGCAATGAAATTAGTTTACTCAGAGTAAGTTACTTTTACGAATATCGCGAAGTAAATAAAATTAAAGTGTATTACCTTCATCTTCATCAGTATCACCAATATTTGAAACTCTAGCTTCTGTAAAAAAAAGAAATAATTTGTATTTGAATATAGCGAAGACATTAATAGAAACAAGAAAATTAAAATAACTTACCACCATTAAATTCTTTCATTAAGATTTCAGATTCGGAACTAGTTTCGGTGGCTGTATGTAAAAAATATAATTTTGAATCTTATAAAAGAAGAAATAACAAAGTTATGCATTTTTATAATTAATATAATTTAGAATTTTTAATTCTAAACTGTTTCAGCTATAGCTTTTCAGCCAGACAGTCATATTCATATTAGCAGTGGACATGCGAATTGTGATTCCTTTGACTCAACAGCAGCATGTACAGCAGTTACCGTTAGCCCGACCTCAAAGATTCAATACGTCTAATGTCGACAGTCATCATTAAAAATCAAACACTATTCTAATGTTTCTATGGTTCTGCCTCAATCGAACATTCATGAGGCAGAAAGAGTACTTATACAGAATTTGGCTTGCCTTCTCTGGAAATATAGGGAATCACAGGGCCTATCTGAGATCTTCATCATCCATGTCTTGAAGAATGACTAGCTCAAAGGCCAATCCGGCGCACTTCACTGACCGCGACTTCGTCACTCTCATATTAAGAGTGCTCAAATATTAAACAAGAGTCAGAATGTTCTGCAAGACTAGCTCCGTCACTATGTTTAAACAATTCCAAATCCACCTGAAACTATGCTCCATCAACTAATCGAGATCACAATTTCGACACCCACAAATAGTAATACCAGTCCAAACAATTTATGTTCGAGACAAGTAACACCAGAGATAGTATATTCATAACAATACAAGCAAAATTCTTAGGATCTGTAAAGTTCTCTTAAAATTACGCACGAAGAATAGCTGCTAAGAGTGAAACTGAATTTATCCCGTAATTCAATCCATATCATAGCACCAAATAAATCAGAATTTCGCAGAGGAGTATTAATTTTGTTTATTAAAACGATTATTCGAATTGCAATTTCACTTTATATACAAGCCGCACTCGAAAAGCATTTGCTCGAGGAATACTCGTAGATAATAAACTAAGCCACAAAAAAAAAGGGACATATTTTTCTATACAAAAACACAATAACTCCCTACTTTGTACTAGCTTTGGTATATTTATGTCCACAACTAATATATTATTCACAATACTTTCATCACAAAAACTCCTAACTTTCTTGAGAATAAAAAGTGAAAAACAGCAGAAATTCATTTCTTGTCTTGAAGAATGAGTGTGGCTTTCTAGTCTAGGACAGAGATCGTAAGTAATGATTTTTTTTTTTTAATTCCACATTATTTTTAATTTTATCGTTAAATTATTTTATTTGCTCAACTTTATTTACAGACAAATGGTCATTTCTTTTGTGGATGTTGTCAGAGCAGACGCTCATACAGAGGAAGGACATAGCGTACGATATGTGGCAGAACGTTTAGGTCTGTCACGTTCTGAGGTTCATCGAGCAATCGTAAATTTTAGGCAACTTGGGAATACGGTCGGAGAGAAGAGGTGGTGTAGAAGAATCACAACAGATCGGGATGACCGATTTCTTTCGCTCTCAATTCTACGCAATTGGTTTCATACAGCTAGCGACTCACTAACTTATTAGAAGTTCAGGGAGTCACCGCAGCTTTGTATCTGTTCGAAAACGATTACGAAAAGGAGTCTGGTGGCTAAGAGACTAGCATCAGGGCCAGTACTAACCAAGAATAATTATCGTGTAAGCAAGTTATCTTTTGCCAATCGGCATTGGCATGAGCACCCATCGGACTGGAGTGCATGGGAGCTATTCTCTTCACAGACGAATCGCGAAATTTTTAAGATGGTCGAATTCGTGTATGGAAAAAGCAGAGGGAGCTTTATTCAATGTACTTCTAGCGGAAGTGCTCTTTTTCAACGACAAACAATATTATGGGATGGGATAAGTTTGGAGGCCAGCACCGAGTTAATTGTTGTTGAAAATGGCAAATGACCGCACTCGGTAAGTTGAAGAAGTTCTAGAGACCCATATACCATTTGCTCCAATTATCGGGGACAATTCCATGCTAATGGCAAGCCACACATAGCTAGAGTTGTCCCTCGCTTGTTGGTGTAAGTCGATATAAATGTGATCGACTGGCCTGCACGTTCTCCGGATATAAATCCTACAGAATATTGTAGGTTTTGACAGAGGCATGACGGAGCTCGTGGTCAGCATCCAACCACTCTGCAATAGCTCCGCATTGCCCTACAAGAAGAATGGAAAGCCTTTCACCAAGAGACCATTCAAAACCTGATTACGTCGATGCCCCTTCTAGTATTGCCCGAGGAGAGTAATATTACAATGAGCCTCTTCAGGGTCATTACACCCATTTAAAGCTAATGGATCAATGAACTTTGATAGAGAAGGGATGGGGCTCCTTCCTTCCAGGGAATAGAAGGATACTTCGAAGAAGATAAAATCTCAAATGTTATCCAGCATAATGGACCCAATCACATATTCAACTTTATCGTCATGTATTGAGTGTTCATTTTCTATAAACTAATAAATAATTATATTTTTGATACTGACCACTGCTATCATCAAAATCTCGTTCAATATTATCAATTGGTTTCTTTTCTGACATTTTCGGCATGCACTTTATTTGAAACCTAAAACAAAAGACATTTTTTTCTAATACTTATTATATATAATTCGTCTTATAAATCAACAAATTTAGACTCCTTTTTACTTTCATAATACTTGGATTACGTTAAATGCAAAAACATTCTTAAATTTTGGTGATAACTGATAATATTTGTTCTTAGCATTATTATTCTTGAATATTTGACCAAGAGGAGTTAAGTATCTACACTGTGTGTCCAGGTTACACTCACATTAAGAAGACAGACTTTCCAACCACTAACTATTAACAGTTCAGATATACCCACATCCACCGAAGTACGTTACCCAGGTCTCTACTTAGACTGTCGTCTAACATGGAACCCACACACAAGGCTTAAAAGAAAATAACTAAACAGACGCTACGGACTACTTTGGAAACTTCGTGGACAATACAAAGCAAACTCACTCTTTACAAAACCCTACTCAGACCAAAATGGATGTATGGAAAAGAATTGGGGGGTTCCGCAAAACCCTCCAACATCCAAAATCCTTCGTCGTATCGTTATTGTACCCTACTATGTTTCTAATCAAACCCTCCATCAGGACCTTAAAATTCCATTCGTCAATAATCTTATCCACACCCGTTTCCAGAAATTCCACAAAAACCTAGAAATCCACCCAAATCCTTTTGCCCAATCATATTATCCACACCTTCCCATCCTGAAAATAATCCACGGCGATTAAAGCGTCGTTGGCCACGTGATCTCCTTCTCTCCCAACTTCTAGTATCTCCTAAGAAATTCCAGCACTGGCTGGTTTCTTCCATCAAGCTGTCCCATTTGTGGCGCTTAGCCTAGCTCAGTGTCACAATTTGTATATCTTGTATATACACATTTGCCAATGTATATATTGTAGAAGGGCAAATAAATAAATAAATAAATAACAGTCTACCTGACCCAGGGACTACTTTCGAGTTTGGCCAACGAATAACTAGATTCCCTACCCCAATTTGAGAAATCAATTAAAAAGTCTTTATATATCTCTAAACTCTACAGTTAGCATTCTATGTTTAAAGAAAACACCCCCAAAAAAACTCAGAAACCAGCTTCTTGGTAAAGTAGCCATTTGGTAAAACGAGGTTCCTCAAACTTGAAATAGGAAATGGAACCACACCCTGTCTGAAGCGGTCACGTTTGGAGGAATGCTCATTAGGGCATTGATTCTTGATAATAAATTTCTACGGAATAAATACGTCAGAGAAACTGTTAGTAAAACCAACCGTGCTCTCATTCGTGAAAAAACCTAGCATCAAAAGTTATAGTGCGGGATGTTCCGTTCGAAAATGAGGAGAAAAGTACTCTGAGGAGAACTATGATCACATACGCAATGGCATATTTATGTAAGGTCAACTTAGTTATGTTTATCCTACAAAGGAAACCTTTGAAAAAGAACAAAGTATAGAAAATGAGTGCATGATGGAAGAAATAAAGAGGGCTTTACCAAAGCCGGAATTGAGGTTAACCTCAATCTTAAATTCTTTTCTTAGAGAGAATGGTGAAGGAGGTAACCGTAGAATGGCAAGGATGGGGATTGAAATGGAAGGCTTTTTTGTCAAATCCCCTATCACCTTAATAATTCTGGATAATTCAGAAATATATATGGGTAAAATTTCTCCGAGGCGCAATTAATCCGCACTGCTTATTTTAAGAAACATACTATTATTATGTCGTCAACGGATGGTTCCAGTATCCCTAGAGAGACTGAGTCCTCTGATGCATGGGTCAATGAGCAATTTTCCCAGCAATTTCAAGAGGGTATTTGGCAAAACCAAAAGAGCCAAACTGCCATTAAAGCACTAAAATGATACGCTATCAAAGTTCTAAAATATTTGGGAATGCCAACGACCTTAGCAGAAATAACATAATTAAGGTATAACTCCGTTTTAAATCGGAATACTTTTATGTGTACTTTGTGGGCTAAGCAACGATCTCTTCCCCAAGAAGAGCTCAAAAATGATGAGGAAATCAAAAGAGCATGTTCCTAGCAAGATAAGCAACGGAGTTTCTAATAATTACGACCAGAAAAGATCTGAGGCATGCGTAAGTCTGCAGAAAAACAGGTTGCGTAGGCTCATATTTTTTTTCAGCGAGTATTTTAGACTCTGATGATGCTGTGACTAGAATGAGATAGCATCTACAGATCTTTGGGAAGATGGAAAAGGCTGCTATTCATCTCCTGAAGCGCTGCGAATGTGACATTCAGAGAAGTCAGTCTTCCGGTTAATCAATTTTATTCAGTCTCGGAAATTCAGCAATGCATTTAATATACCACAATATTAAACAGATAACAGGATTATATTTTCCTACTTCTTCAGAACTTCCTGAAATCAATTTTTCCGGAAGTGTTAAGTGAATTTTTCAAAAGCCATAGAGCTATATGTATGTAGTTAGTCCGGAGGCTGGTAGTACACTGAGAAGGCTCAAGGGGGGCATAATAGATCACTCAGGTCAATTGGCAATTTGGAACTGTTTTCAAAAAAAATTGCGAAAATTTAAAAAAAAGGCAGGGAACATTTTCAGTTAATGGCTTTTGACCGAAATCTTCGTGAAAGCTCGTAATAAACGAAATATCAAGTTCCTGCGATGTTATTGAGATATTTTGTAGCAACACACCATGCACAACAGCAAGGAATAAGAGAAGGGAGAAATGTGAGATCAGACACTTTAGACGATTCTTTGCTCTTTCTTTTTGGATATATGTGTTACAGCGTTCTCAAGTTTGGCACCATTTAATGCATTACGCAAAAGCGAATTGAAGTCTGCTCAGTTGTTTCTGAGGCTGCATGTCTAATAAATGCGAATAAAAAATACGTAGACTGACATTCCCAATGAAACTAGGCATTTCCGTAGTCTTAAGAAGAAATAAACACACCAACTTATATTCTGCACAAATCTATGATAACTAATGATGCCTCTGCATAGCGAAGAAAGTTAAATTAGGGGTCTGAAGAAATTGTAGTATTCAGTTCAGTATTATAATTTTCTCTTAAATGTAAAGACTTTCCTACATACTTATTCTGAACTACAATAACCGATTATATATAATTCTAAACAGATTGTGTACATAATTCTAAACTACTTTTTGGGAGGAAAGCATAACCACCTCCCGCCACCTCAATACGTCTTTAAATGAATTTCTCTGAAAGAAGTTTGAAACTAAATCTTCATATTAACCGTTAATGTATTTAATGAAATTCGCCGGTGTTTTTATGGGAGTTCAGTATAAACGTACTTCCGGTTACTCATTTTCTTGAAACACGAAATATTAGCAACCTATTTAATTCTATTTAGATAACATGTTATGTAATAAATTGAAATGGCATTTTAGAGGAAAACATAACCCCCATCCCTCCCCCAAAAGCCCCCTTAAATGATATTACCCAGAGAAATGTTTCAAATAAAAGTTGTAGCTCTTTGTACGTATAGTTCACCGCACTAAATCACATTATAAGTTTAAAGAAAATCGTAGGTAATGGAGTAGCTAAGTGGATAGCGTATTGGACTCCTACGCGGAGGATCCAAGGATCGAGCCCAGCTACGCTACCCTTAGATTATTTTTCTTCCTAGGAGTCTCTACAGTTCACTTACTGTCCGGTGATTGACAGTGTTGTCTGTAACGAGAGAATACTGTCCGTATGCCGGCAGTGCAGTGAGAAGGCTCCGGATGCCAATGACCATAGATGTTGACGCACCTTAAATTCTAAAAAAAAAATATCCTTCGAGACGTTTTAGAGAAAACGTCAGATAAATGAAAGAAACTATGTATTAAAATCGCACTTCCGGTCAACCGATTTTTCTTCAAATTCGGAATTTCGGCAACATATTTAATTCTAATTAATATTATTGAGATGATAGACTTGTATAATAAACTGAAATAGCAAATTAGACCCCAATCTAACCCCTACTCTCTCCCAAAAGTGCCCTTAAATGAATTTTCACGGAGAAATGTTTCAAATAAAAGTTGAAGCTCATTATATTGATGGTTGGTATAAAAAATTTAAAGAAAATCGTTGGAGCCGCTTTCGAGAAAATCATGAAAAACTGAAAAAAAAAACATTCAGTAGAGTGTATTTCCGGTTGATGGATTTTGCCTGAAATCTTCGTCTGATGCGGTGGTTGTACCTAAACGGAATACCAAGTTTGAGTTTCCTTCAACTTTTTGTTTTTAAATATTCTGTTCTCATATATATATATACATATACACACACACAGGGTGTCCCAAGGTATATGGATAACGACTTTTTTCTCGGAAACTAAGATAGATAGAAAAAAACTAAAAAATACGTGCCCACGTAGTTTTTTGTTAGAAATCCAAATTTAATTTGCAAATTTGTTTTGTTGCTTCGAGAAGGAGATACAGGCACCAATTTCATTTTCTTAAATGGGAAGGTGTGGTTTTTATTTAAGAAATAGATTCCTCTTTATTTTTTGTAAGAAAAATTTACTTGAACGGTTTTTTTCTTTGAGCAATATTACAAGTTATGAACGAAAACATGATTCCTATAAGAAATTTTCAATGATATTTATAACGGTTTTTTGATTGAATAAGAAGAAAAGTACTATTTTATTATAAATTTTACTCCTCATTAATTACAGATCTTGCTCGAACTGGCCTCCACCATTAGAGAGATGCATACACATGTTTTTTCCTGCCAATTGTACCTTAGGACCAAAGAAATACATCTCTAATGAAGAAATACATCTCTAAGGAAATACCATCAAAAAAACCGTTATAGTATCATTTTGAAATTTCTAATAGGAATCATGTTTATTCATAACTTTTAAAATATCGCTCACAAAGAAAAAAATCCGTTCAAGTAAATTTTTCTTACAAAAAAATAGAGAAATCTATTTCTTAAATAAAAACCACACCTCCCTATTTGAAAAAAATGAAGTTGGTGCATGTATCTCGCTTCTGGAAGCACCAAAACAAATTTACAAATTAAATTTTGGTTTTCTAACAAAAAAAAAAAACTACGGGGACAAGTATTTTTTAGTTTTTTTTCTAGCTATCTTAGTTTCCAAGAAAAAGTCGTTATCCATATACCTTGGGACAACCTATGTGTGTAAAAAATGTAAGCAATTTTCTAAAAGCCACTTTTTTTTGGACTGAAGGAACCTCAAAATGAATGAATTTCCAGTGAAGACTCAATTTAGAAAATCTGGCACGACGCAATATTTGCTCTTATTATAAAGAGAAAGTAAAAACAACAACAAAAAAAATTGCTTTTTACTTTCTCTTACTTGTTGTAAGAAGAAAGTATTGCAATTGTGTCAAAAATTTTCCATATCTAGTTTTCACCGTATATACACACACGTTTTGAGGTCTTCTGAGTTCGAAATTTATTTTTTTTTTAAATTGGTCCATTTTTAGATGTTTTGTAATCAGCAATAAGTTAAAAAAGAAAAATTGCAGAAAGTTCAAACCTGATATTTAGTTTTAAGTGCTTGTATGGGACCCTACAATAAACATTTTCAGTTTTTCGAGACTTTTCTATAAAGACATCAACGAATTTTTTTATTAAACTTGTTATACTAACCATACATACAGGAGACCTATCATTTTTTTCTGTTTGATTTAGTTTTTCGAGTAAATTCATTTAAGGGAGGTTTCGATGGGAAAAGTAAGGTTATGCTTGCCTCAATGAAAAGTGTTTTTAAAAATTTGGAATCTTCCATTCATGTAACTTGAAGATAATTAAACATCTAGTATGAATGATATGTTTGAAAAGAATTAGTCAATTATAACTATATAAATTGCACTAACAGAAAGTCAAGTGAGTGTTTCACACCAGATTTGTGTCGTTTACTTGTACAAAGGACAGTTCAGAATTTAGATTTAAGTCAGAAGAACAAATGGATAGCTCAATTCTTGTAGTACAAAAGTAGGATAGTAAAACAACTCAGTTTTTATAGTTCATTATAGCTCAAGAGGATAACTCAGTTTCCATCTTCAAGAATCTTGATTTTGCCCGAAATCTTCGTGTCTGATGTGGTGGTAATACCTAAACGGAATACCAAGTTTGAGCTTCCAGCGCCTTTTTGTTTTTGAGGTATTCTGTTAACACACAGAAATGCTCTAAAAACATTTTTTTCATTTTCAGGGTACCTCAAAACATGTATTTCCGTTCAAAACTCAATTCTGATAATCTGTCACGAAACGCCACACTTTCTCTTACCAGGAATAAGAGAAAGTAATAATTAATTGAAGGCGGGTTGGTGGCGCTGCTAAAAGTGTTCACATCGAAAGTTGGAGAAACCTTAAGTGGTTTCATTTAAGTAATCATACAAACAGATCACTGTAAGTAGTCAAGCATAAAGCAAGGCCTAGAACTAGCAATATTCATTGTAATTATTTTTCTTCGCTGACGATGTAAAGTACCAAAAAATTGCATGCAATGATAGACGCAAAATCACACGATAATACCTGCTTAAAACTGTGTAAATATAATAAATTCAAAAAAAAAAAATAACAGATATTTTTTTAAGAATAATGCTAATAAAACGCACGATTTACATAAAACTTGATTTTTATCACTATGAGTTACATACGCCTGAATTATAAATTTTCTTCAATCTCACTTTATATTACATTTATAATATATTTTAGTTACTTAATGATTCTAATATAATCAAATTTATGCAAAAAGATCCAACCACTTTTGCAAATATTTACTCCTGAACTAGTTTTTGCCCACCAAACTAACCGATTTTGAGTTTCTAGTGTCTACTACATCCATCTTTGTCTCTTTCATATTTTCTATGAATTAATATGTTGCGGAATTAATGAGAAATAAAAAAAAATTCAAACATGAGGGCAAATATAAATTAAACAATTAAAGATACGCGTTTTTAAATGATACAAATTTATTTCATATTACTGAATAATTTCCTTTTACAAAATTATCCTATTAAATAATTTGTTTAAAAATAAATATTAAAACATGGATAAGTTCGAATATGAAAAGAGAAAGGATTAGCTCAGTGGTAGCGCGTTGGACTAGTAATGCAAATGTCCCGGGTTCGAATCCAGCTGTGCGGCATTTAGATTTTTTTCTTCCTAGGAGCCTCTACAGTTCAATTTCCAGCCATGAACAGTGTTGTCTTGTAACGAGAAAACACTATCCGGAGGCCGGCAATTCATTGAGAAGGCTCCGGGCGCCAATGACCAAAAATGTTACGCGCTTAAATTAAAGAAAAATGCGAAAAACAATAATAAAGTTAATTATGTGTTTACAAAAAATAATTGGGGATAAATATTCACATTAAATACTATTGTTAAATTTGTTGGACATTGAAATTAAATTAGAATACTATCCTAATGAAATGAAAATGTAAACATTGGAATAACCTCTTCTTTGTATGAAGATAAAATAACCCTTACAAAAATTCAACCTTATGAACTTATCTATTTAATTCGCCTTAACAATAAAGAATATGGTGCACTTCATTTGTTTTTTATTTATCAAATCCATTCTTTCATGAAAAAAGGTCAAAAGAATGCCATTTTCTGTCAATAGCAGAAAACTAAGAAATGCATTTTTCAAGATCTTAACACAAAAAATTATGGCATGCATATACTTCATAATTATAATTTTTTTAAATACTGCAATTACTATAATGATTTAATTAATTTGGAGTCTTTTAATTAATACTTACCGATTAATATTACAATGAAAACATTGTAATTTTTTCGATGAGATTTAACCTCTTTGTATATTTACATCAGCTGAGAGCCAATGCCAAAGGAATATTTGAGGTTATCACCGGTTATAAATTTGTTTAGATTGTAAATTTTTTTGTTTTATTTTATCTTATTATTAGCTTTAATTTCGTTGTTCACAAAATATAAAAATATATAGCTAGTTCTTTATGGCGGAATACTTGCTAAGTTATACAATATAAATTATCGATCACATATATTGATGAAATAATACTTTTATAAATTATTTAATTTTATGAACAAGAAAGAAGAAAAATGATAAAATGCAACAAATTTCCTTCCACTGCAGAAGGAGGTTATAAACTATAAGGTTAGGAAGAGCATAACATTTTCGTTATCATTGCAAAGTAATTATAATATATTCCTTGCATCGTTAACACAGCAGTAACAAATAAAAGTACTTTAATAAGGTTGAAAAGTACTCTAATTAATTATTAGATATTAGATTAAAAAAAACAAGACCATAAAATATTTTAAATTTATCATCAATTTTCGATGTAATACCTTGTTTTCTTCTACAACTGTTTGAAGCAGCCAATCCCGTATGAAATATTATTCCATATGGAAATAAACAACCAATCTCTCTACTTAATATTTGACGCTTCTCAAGACTATCTTCAGACTACAAAAAAATATCTATTAAGCATACTTAACACTTAATTAATACTTCATTTGCATAAAATATTGTTTTATTTACCCATTTGAAATAAAAAAATGTGTTAATACATATTACAAAACGTATTTTAAATCATTTTTATAGGAATATCATAACCTGTTTATTCTAACCTTTACTCACAGATGAAACGATCAAAACACAACATCAGTTCGCCAACAGAAAAAAAAAATAAAGTAAATTACATTTTCATGAATGTCAAATTCATTCTATAAAACAACATATTTGGAAATCAAGTTACTTAAAAAATTATTGATTCGACTTATGGAATAAATTTTCCATGAATTGATTTACTTGTGCCCCCTCTCAACCAATATGTATTCATAATATTCCCTCAACTAAAACAGATAAAATTTATTTGTGTTTTCTAAGAAAAATAACAAATTTGTTATATTATGAATGCAATAAAATAAAATAAAAAGTAAACCGATTTCCAACTGCCAGCCCTGCTCGCCTATTATTATTTCTGATCCTTCATTTTTCCTTGGTTAGATCAACTAGAACCTTGTTCATCTAATATTGTTCTTTATTAGCTGTGTTAGCATTAGTAGCTTTTTATTTTGTGCAATAAAAAAATGTAAGAATTTGTAAATTTTTCTTCATATTCTTTTACTTTTTCTTTTTTTTTTGTGCCACTAGCATATGGTCGGTGGAAAATTCATTTTTTACACATCGCGTTTGATTTTGAAAAATGGATGTTGAGATTCGATAAGAAAAACAAATTTTCATTGACGTTCTAGCAAAATTTTTATGCCTTATAAGGGTAACATTTCTTCTTGAAATAGTTTTACTTGTGATACATCATCACCAATACTTGGTAAATACACTTTTTTCATATATCACGTGTAAAACTATAGGTTTCATGGAATTCAAGAATAAAACTTTTTTAACCTCAGACGTAAATAAATTTTTCAATACAAAAAACATTTTACAATATCAATATAGCCGTCGTAAAAAACATCAAACATTATTTAATAGGTAATGAGAAAAATACGACCAACGCTAGTAAAAATATAAATTGAAGAATTAATTTTGTAAATTAAAATTAAGCAGTCTTTAATCGTTGTATTCAAATTTGTAAAAGGTAATGGAGTTTTAAATTTAAATTTTTAAAATAACTAATACAAATTTTCACGATAATGGCGTATACAAATTTTGCAGTATTATAAAAATAAACAATTTTTGTAATTATTACGAAGAAAAACAACAAAGAAACGCCGCCTTGCCTGGTTTGGCCCCTGTCAAGCCATAACAGCTGTATAGAATCTTCAGAATCTTTTTTTTTAATTAGTGTACTTATGTGGTTTTTTATACGTTAATACAAATAAAAGCTAACTAATTAAATAAATAAAAATATTCAAAGTAAATATCATGAACTGATCTATGTATTTAAACATAATCTACCATCCAAAGACCGAGATAGAATTTTTAACTCATCCTGCAACCCACATTATATACTTATCGCTCCCCCCAATTACATTTTCTACATCAACACTTCATGAACTTATAAGTAGGATCTGAATAATTTCTCAAATTAGATTAGCCTCCATCACTCATACCAGGATAAATATTAATATCTTAAAGTATGTAACTGCCCTTATTGTTTCTCTACAGAAAAAACAATTTAATTCATTTTTTGTTAAAATGTAAATTTTTTACATGTCTTAGAAATAAGTACATATCGAAATCAGTGGCACTGATGGATTCAAACTTGCCAATCTGTTAAATATCACCTCAGCTGAATATTTAATGATTTGTATCTATTTATCATAAACTTTGAAATTAAGAAAAAACACTAATTTTATTTTGTATTATTGTTCATTTCTTTTAACTATACTATTTACAACTGTACATAGTACCTATTCTCAATGGGCTCAACAGAACTCCCTACAATAAGCTAATCAGGGAAGGGATTAGCTCAGTGGTAGCGCACTGGACAAGCAACGCGGAGATCACGGGTTCGAATCCTGCTGTGCTACCCTTAGATTTTTTCTTCCTAGGAGCCCCTACAGCTCACTCTCCGGTGATGGACGCTGTTGTCTGTAACGGGAGAACACTGTCCGGAGGCCGGCAGTGCACTGAGAAGGCTCCGGGCGCAAATGGCCACAGATGTTGAGACGCCTTAAAAAAAAAAAGCTAATCGCTTAGATGTAAGAATAAATAAATATTAAATAGAATATGACTCTCTGCGCAAAAACAGTACCTAAAGAGAATCAGGGCAATTTTATGGAAGCCTCATATGCACTCGCTGTAATGCTAATCGCCGCATAATTCTAGCATTCACAATGAACATGTTTCACGATTGTTGCACCTCACGCATACACACGATGCTTCGCCAACACTAATTGAAGTTCCTGAGTCACGATCCTGAACCTGTATGTTTGCACCGAGGCCGAGAGCGCTAGTTATTCTATTGGTAAAATTTATAGCATGAATATTAACAACTTTTCTTGCTGAAGAAAAGATTGTTAAGCCAGGTTTAATACTTACCAAAATTTTGTATTTCATGCCACACAGATATATCAATAAATCTTAAAAAAACGTTACTGTCAGGATTGTCCTTGGCTTATCTTACACTTTCTCTGATCTTTTCCTTTTTTTTATCTCTAAATCTTTCAAATTGTTTTTTGGATTATTCTTGTCTTTAGTGCCGCCGGTCATTATGAAACAGATTTCATAATCAGTATAATTAAATTTATATTCAATTACAATAAATTTTATAAAAACTTCGATTTTATAAACGCCGCTAATCTAGTTTTTTAATTCACCTGAATTCACATCTTTGTAGGCCATAAATTCATCTTTTCATAAGGTTTAACAGAACATTCATAACATTTTGCAATTTATGAAATATTTTATAATTTTGTAAACTAACTGCAGGAAAACTCTAAGATCTTGGTTATTTAATTCGCTTGACTCAATCTGATTGATTTCATGCTCAAAACTTATGAAACTTTTCGAGTGAAAGATTTGTCATCATCATCATAATCGTGCGCCTCTTCTACCGCCTTGGCGGTGTTAGGGATTTCTTGATTTAAAAGTACCTCTGGCATACAATTTTACGATGGTAGAATGTAAGGAATGCAACATTTTCTCATAATGAAATTAAACATTAAATTATTATTAATATAATGGATTACATCATTTGACAGTAAATCAGTTTTATTAAAATAAATTCTAAACTATGTAAAAATAAAGCTGTTAATCTTGCTTGATTTGGGTGAATTTAAAATCAACGTTCTGATTATTAAAATAGTGTTTTTGAAATTAATAAATAACGTTTGTTAAACTGGAAGCTAAGACATGTTTTGCTTACGTTATGTTGCCAACACTGTGGTCTGGATGATTCTATGGTGATCGCTTTGTTTGTGCTTTAGTAACCTTCCTTTAGTAACCCTTGTGCGTATCACTGCTTGTATACATAACTCTATTTGACATGCCAAAGTATTATTGTGATTATTGTGATACCTATTTAACACACGATTCACCTTCTGTGCGAAAGACACACTGTCAGGGTAGGAAACATAAGGACAATGTTAAATTTTATTATCAAAAGTGGATGGAAGAGCAAGCCCAACACCTGATTGATGCCACAACCGCTGCATTCAAAGCTGGAAAAATTGCAGTCGCAGGAAAGAATGTTGTTCCACCTCCAGGTGTTCCTCCAATTGGACCCAATGGACTTGCCGCTAGACCACCTCCTGGTCCAATGATGGGACCTCCAGGTATGCATCCAGGAATGGGTCCAATGATGATGGGACCCCACGGACCAATGCCACCAATGATGGGTATGCGCCCTGGACCGCCAATGATGGGCCCAATGGTCCCGATGGGTCCTGTCGGACCAATGGGCCCAATGAGACCTCCAATGATGGCAGGACCTGGCCCAATGCCTCCTTTGAAGAAATAAAAGTTTATTGTCGATATAAGTTATTGTGAAATAGGTTAATTGTGTAATAAAAAGTTTGTATATTTCATTATTGGTGTTTTCATTTATCCTTAAGCACTTTTGTGTTGTTTTTGAAAAATACACAGGTGAGGAAGCATAATATAATGTAGTTAGACGTAAATATTGTTTTAAAATTATTATATTAGCCTGGTCAAAGTTTTCTAATAACGTTAGTTTTTAAAATTGTTTTTAGTAATGACACTTTTCTGATTACTGCTTGCAGCCTGGACGTAGTTCCAAGCTTGTAGGCACCTATGGTTTAATCATAATAATACTGGTTGTAGCCTATGGAGAAATATGTAATGATTTTGCTATATTTGTTATCCAAGTTTTTAGTCACTCAAGTTAGAGATACCTTGAATTCACCTTCTGAAAGATAAATGTAATCTATGAATCATTGTAAGATAATGTTACATAATCGTTTGAATTGAATTTTGTTCGATCTTATGTTATTATTTAAAAGAAAAAATTATTTAATTTGATATTTAAATTATTAATTGATAATTATAAAATTTTCAAATTTGATTTGATATTAAGAATTATCAAACTAGAGGATAGCTAGTTTTAGACTTTTATTTCAACAGAGCGATGAAGATAGCTAGCTATTTAAGGTTTGAACATTCTTGCACCTTTAAAACTTATTTACAATACATAAAATATTAATAATAAAACATTCTAGCAGACAATTATTTTTAGCCATTAATATAGTGAACTTAGGGGTTTTGCTTGTTGACTCCATCGAGGCAACCGTAATGGGTCTATGCCACTGGAGAGCTCATTCACCAACACAAGTCATTCCTAAAAGTCTGAGAGTAGTTCTCCACTTAAAGCGTATTCGTTTGTTTTTATTCTCCCGAAGCTTAAAAACATAGCCTAATTTAACTTGACACACAATCATGCAATGCTCACAGAGGCTATCTCACTTGCTAGGCCAAGATTACATTTTTGATGATAGACACTGCGTTTTAAAGTAGACTTATAATCATTCTGGCCGCATAGCCTCGTTGGAATAGTTCTGTAAATTCAGGCGAGCAGTTGTGAACTTCTTTCCCATTGCCTGGCCAAGGAGATACATGTATAAAATATCATTTGACCTAAATGTCACAGTGTATGTTGCTGATTAGGCTATTAGTACGGGCTGAAACTCTATGACAAGTCTATATAAAATCTATTAACTCATACACTTCGTTTTTCATTGCTTTCTCTGTATTAGAGCCGTAATATACCAAATTTAGATCTGTGACAGGAAACACAAGGTTTGATACTTCTCTGACGTCTTAGACTTACTTGTCAAAGCTATATTTGGCATCAGTTGCAGTTCCTTATTATTAAATAATAATAGGGGAATTACAAAAATAAGCTCTAGGTGTGAAAGTTTCTAAACTTCGACAATTGCAAGACAATTCCTACATTGATAATACCTTCTTCGCGGTTATTAATTTAAACAATACATAAATTAATTCATCTAATTGATGAATAAGTTACAATGAATTTATTTACAATAAACTTAAACATTGATGTCCTCGAAGAAGCATGGTTGAGTAGCCAATTCTTCCCGGTGGATACCACAGCTAACACCTGAAAGTCCCTTTGCTGACATCTTGAAACTTCACATAATAAAATAGATTGGGTTCAGAGATATTTGATGTGTGCAATTTTTTTGGGTTCAGCGTAGTTTCAGGGCAAATTCAATTTCAGAATATCACAATCGCCAGTTTTTACAATGTACAATTTATGCCCAAATACCTATATCCAAGGGAGCCTAGTTGATCTTGTAAATCGCTATGGATTTGGTTTTAAAACTACTCTCCTACTCATGCCAACGCATACCTTGGTTGGTATACTGTCACTCAGAAATAGGAAAGAAGCACGACCTAAGGTGAGAAACATAGGAGTTTAATCAGAGGTTGCCAAAATATTCAACAAATAAGTTTGAGAGGACGTATGAGTATGAGGGAATAAGGGTCTTCAACCGTCTCTCCAAGATACTAGTATATATTTCAAATATTATAAAAGGGAAGGAATCAGCTCAGTGGTAGAGCGTCGGACTACTATGCGGAGGTCGCGATTTCGAGTCCAGCATAGTTTTAGATTTTCTCTTCCAAGGAGCCTCTACAGCTCACTGCGGTGGTGGGCAGTGTTGGTGTCTGTAGGTAGAAATCACTGCTTGGAGTCCCGCCAGAACTGAGAAGGTTCTGGGAGCATATTAGATCTTTCAGGTCGCAGTGCACTATCCCCTAAAGTCCAACAAAGCAAAAAAAAATTATTTATAAGGAGTTTTTTAACGATTTCCAAAAAGCGAATAAAATTGCAATTTAGCTAGTGATATTTTTAACTGGTTGTTTGTTACGATTAGAATTATTTGATTTTTAGATAAGCTCTCGTTGTCTGGTTATTTCAAACTTTATTTATTTGTATTTATATTTTTGTTATTATTGCCATAAAATCTAATACTTGATTTTACTAAAAAACATAAAAATAAATTAAAACTGCAATTCTAACTTGGCAGTTAATAAGGGTACAAAATAATTTGAAGTACAAAATAAACTTTGTATTAAATAAATAAATTTATAAATAACATCAAAAAGGTAAATGAAAATAATGTACACAATGTTAAATAGCAGAACAAATTAAATAATATAGCATTGAAAAGATAAATTTGCAATAATTTTTCTTGTTGTTTAGTTTAATCATATATTTATTAGTCTTAAAAAAAATGTAACAATAATAATTAGTTAAATAACTCGTCAATAAATTATTAATTACTAAATTGCCAATATTGCATGAAAATAATTAATCATTTGTCTGAATGTGTCTGGCAATGGAATAACAGTCAACTCAGCAAAAGTTGTTGAGAATAGCTTGCAAATAAAAAACAGCGTAAGAAATGCCTTTAATTGACACAAAAAAGTTACAAAAATTTTCATTTTGGTAGTATTTACGAGTATAAAATAACTTATAAAAGATAAATATATTAAAAAAATCTCTATGTGTACTCAATTTTTGTTTTGTTTTGGTAAACTGTTAATAAATATAAAAATTGAATATTAAGCTCCTTAGAATATGGTACACTTTACAAAAAGTATTGGTCACATTTTTCTTATATCGAGGCAATATAGCAACGGCACTTGAACAATTTTTACAATAATATTTATAATACAATTGTCCTCATCATATTTAGTTTATAATTGGCGATAATGAGCGACATGGCGATATGACATGTTCTTAAAAAAAAAAATATAGTTTATTTATTTACACTTGTACTTTCAAAGAAATGTTGTTTTTGAAAGTTTATTACGTTGATACGATTCTTCAGTTGATTGGCTCGTAAGATGAATCAGGCATATCAGGGTAGCTGCTCCTTCCGTCTCTTCGCCACACTCTCTTCTCGCCGTAACGGCACTTCATGCCTGAAGGAGGGGATAGTAGTATCATTCAGTTAGAATTAATTTATGAAATGTTATTTTATACAAAACAAATCATTAATTTAAAAATGGCATGAATATTGAAGAAATTTCTGCCATTTGTTCTGTTCTATCGTTGCTGTAATTTTCATTGACAAGTGTTTTGTGTTGAATAAACCACAAGTCTGAGAGGTAATATTCTCCAAAAAAAAAAAAAAGGACAAATTGAAAAATCCAAAAATGCTGTATTTAAAAACCTCTTACCAAAGTATCTTTTCAAAGCCAATTCATAATCTGGGTAAGGTAGATAAAAAATCTTTTAGCTTTAGAAAGTGTTTTACCAAGGCACACCACCTCATTACTATCGATTCATTAAATCATTATTAATCAATAAATAGTTGCTGATACACAATCAACGGACAGTGTAAAATGCTTCAACTGGCATTACTGATTTAAAAAAAAAAAAAACAGATTATTTTAATTTTAAAATTTAATCCTTCCATATTTTATTTGATTTTGCAAAAAATTCACTTAGGACTTTTTCCAATCATTTCTAGAAAACAAAGATTCATAAATATGTTTTTGTTGTTAACAACTCTCTACTTTATAACCAGTAAAGAAACGAACGAACAGCATTTAATTCACTTGTTTTCAAATTTAAATCATTCTTAACTGAGAAAAACAAACTAAAATTGTCAGAAAAAAAAATTAAACGTAACTATCTCATTATGTTCATTGCAACTTGCAACACATGTCAAAATTTAAAATCTATCCAATCTTTGATTATAATGTTGTGCTAGTTTGAGTCTGTTTCTTAAGATAGCGATTGTACACATCAGTTACTATGGTGTTTCACTTTTCTGGAAGAGGAACAGCATAAACTGATAACATTACAATACTGGCTAATATTCCATACATGGGAAATGGCACTTTAATGTATTAAATAAATTAAATCTGGAGAAGTCAAGACGGTGAGGAACTATTGAGTTATAACTCTTTTTTTCAAGTGAATTATACTCCTAGGCACTCTTCATTTTGTTTTTGTTTTTTTACCAGCTCCATATTAAATAAAATAAAAAACAGTAGCGTCTCCTGGTGTTCAAAGTTGGGCGTATAGTTGTTACACACACAGCTTTATACATTAAAAATACTAAAATAAGAGTGAAAATGAATGACTTGAGCACCCTGAGAAGACGACCGTGATATAAAATATAAAATTCCAAAATAAAAGTTCCTTTCTTTTCCATAAAATTTAAAGAGTTGATTTTTCACACTTACAATACCTGACCTAAACTAATGTCACAGATCTTATTTATTTATTTTTTTAAACAGTTTTAACTGTTGCAGAAAAAACTCTTAAATATTCATCTAATGGTGACACAATACAGTTCAGTTACATCACTCGTTTTCCTTCAAGTGGACAAATGAACTCCTTCGTGTTAAAGTGTAACTAAATTCATTTGTGAAATAACTAACTAAAAGTGATTTAAAAAATTATCAATTATTAAAAAAAATTTATCAATATTTCAACAAAAAATTTTTATTTCATACTTCCCTTTGTGCTTACATGATTACCTGAAATAAAATTTTAATTAGTAATCAAAGCATGATTATATAATGCTAAATAAAAAGTATCAATTAACAAGCAACAAATTCGAGCATGCAAAATTACATGAATACAGTTATGGAATTAAACAAGCAGGATTAATCTTATACCATACACATATAAAAGTTAAAGTCGAAGGAATGTAATATTAATTCGAAAATCAGAAAAGGGATTAAGAAGTGGTAGTGTGCTGGACTAGCAAAGCGGATGTCCTGGGTTCGAGTCCCCCGCAATGCTGCCCATAGATTTTCTCTTAGGAGCCTCTACAGCTCACTGTCCGGTGATGGGCAGTGTTGTCTGTAACTAGAGAACACTTTCCAGAGGCCGCAGTGCACTGACAAGACTCCGGGCGCCAATGACCATAAATGTTGACGCGTTTTATATTTAAAAAAAAGTCTAAAAACCAATAACTTCTAAATTTCTCAACACAAAGTTTATTAACTTTAATATATCAACCTATACGTTACTAATAAAATAGAATGTTCAATTATTTCTTAAATTTTCTATAATTAAAATAAAATTGAAGCTCTTGCACTTAAATAGAAATGAGTATAAAATAATGGAAGTAACATAAATAAAGTAAAAGTAAAAAAAATGTAGCACAACAATATCTAATTTAAGGGCTAGATAAAAAATAGTATATAATCAAGGGGGAAGGTGCATTTTTCGTTCAAAGATTTGTTACGACAAACTAAAAACTTTATCAAAAACAAAAATTCATTTTTAAAGCAATTAAATAAAAATATGAAAAAAATTACGATCTAATTATTAATAAATTCATGCTGTTAAATACAGAAGTATTAAACCAGGATAAATTATATAATTAAATTAGGCTCATAAATTCATGCAACAAAATAAAATATAATAAATAATTCAATATACCAGTTATTGAAATAGGTGAAACAAGTTCATTATACTCGAAATATGGTTCATTTACATGTAGTCGAACTGATCTTGAACTATATTTTCAGAAATTAATATAATATTCACTAATACAATGTCATAGTTTGTAACATTAGTTTCTATTCTATATTCAATGTATTTTGAAAGCTCAAAGATAAAGATTACTTTAAGAACAAAATTCTATTTTCTAAAAACCCACTTCGATCCAAGAGCAAAAGTGAAAACCAGTAGCCAAGGTAAAAAAAGCACCATAGTGGTTTTTAAATATAATTGGTATGAGGAATCCTTAGTTTTCTCTTCTGCGATTCTCAACATTTCACTTGACAAATGAAAACACGTCTTGTCGTAATAAAAACACGTTTAATTATCTATAATAAACATGGGAGATGGAACATACAATGTGTTTATATTTAAAGAGAAGCCCCTAAAACGTTTAAGCCTCTGCAGAAAACCCTTAACTTTCTTGGAGATATTTCAAATAAATGTCAGGACCTGAATATGTATGGTAAGAATATAAATTTAAACAAAACTTTTGGAGCGTATTCAAAAAATTGAAACAAATGAAAACCATTCATTTTCACATTAATATCCATATTATATTTTCGATTGACAGATTTTGAGCCTAATCTTCTAAAGATCTTTTCTTAAAAATTACTAATTCTTATTCAGGAAATCCATAAAACATGTAATCTGGTGAAAACTTAATTTTGAAAAAATGAATATGAATCCATTTTATTAAAACAGTAAATGAAAAAAAAAAGGGTTTAATTAATGCTTTAGAATGGAAACCTGTGAAAAGCCGCCAGTAACACCGCAAGAAACACTTTGTAGTCTGAACATGAGGGCTTTCCGCAGAATTCTTTAATTAGAGGATCAGTACTTATTTTCCACTTGTAAGCTTTTAACCATTTTAGCGAATTTTTCATTCGGTAAAGTTTTACAGCAGCTTTCCATTTAATTTTCTAAAGTGGTTTCAACCAATAAACATGGCATTTAAGAATAATTATTGCGCCGTGACTAAAACTTGTTTGAAAGTGAGCAAACATTGTGGCAAACCTAACGTCTATTTGATATTTTTGCTATAGACTTTCGTTATATAATATTGCTGCTTTTTGGACAAACATCTATGCAATGCAGACAAGAAATGAGTACTGCTTGCTAGTAATAGGCGAACGCTGGAAGTGAATGTGATACTAATCAACAATTTTTAACACAACAGTAATATTTTCTTTGAGCCATAAAAATTACATTATTAGAATTGAAGCTTAACATTAACATAACGATAAAAAATTATTAAAGACGAATAAAATATCAATGCTCTTATAATAAGAAACACTTAATACAATTATAAAGAACTAGTATGTCTAACAATGCAAACATTAACTTGGTTCACCCAGAATAAAAATAAAAAAATAGGTTAATAAAACACAAAGTTTTTTAATAAATTGATTGATTTTAATTTCATCCATATATGTCCAATATTGAAATAAATTAAATAGAAATTAAAAACAAAAAAAGAAGAAAAAAAGGAATTAAACCATATAAAGCGTTTAATGAAAATATATTTCTTTTTAATTATAAATAAATTGGCAATGCATTAATTTCCATCTATTACACAAAGCCATTATTAAAAACGACAAAATTTCTTATTTTTTTTTTCCTTAATGCTCACAAAGGCACATTAAATTAAATATTTTGGAATGCATTTTTTTTTTTTTATTTTATTTTAATTTGTGTATAATTAATTTATTTTTTAAAAATAGTTTTGTATTTTTTTTATTAACAAACAACTTATTCTATACATTAAATCTTTACAAAAAAATCTGTACCCAATTATTTTGCATTAAGGCACAAAAGCACAAATACATACATTCTTCTATAAAGTAGTAATCCATTTTACTTATTTCTTTACTGCAAAAATTATAATAAATAAATAAATAAAAAGAAAGAAAGAAATGAATTGAAAAAGCTGAAGGAAGATTTGAAACAACAATTTCAAACACCTCGTGAGATGCTATTTTCCTCAACTTTTATTTTTTTTTAAAAAGTTACTTTTGTTTTTCATTGTTCAAACTTGATGGACGGTTTTAATTAAGTAGAATATGCCATTTTAGTTATGAAAATTTGATAAATAAAGGAACTGTAAATCTTTATCAGCGTATTACATTAATCATGTTTTTTTTTTTTTTTGGGTGTGTGTGAGAAATATTGAATACCCTTGATTGGTCTTAATTTGTTAAGAAAAAAAATTATAATTAGTACAATCATGAAAATGTCCAATTTTTCGTTGAGAATATTCTGGAGACAAATTATAAGAAAATCGAAAGCCTATTGAGGAGAGTAAAAATAAATGTATGTCTAAAAATGTTAATTCCAAAAAAGCAATAAACCTAGATGAATTAAAAATCGAAAACAAAATATTCTTAAACTAACACTTCAAAAAGACGAGTGGATACACTTTGAACTCGAATTTTAATATCATCGCTCTAGATACGTCATCCCAATACACTTGAAGTCGCACGGCAGTTTGAAATATAAGTAAGAACATGATTCTCAGAGCGTTATGGCTCTTCAATGAGTATGGAATATAATTTCTATGGAAAAAGAAAGAACAGCAAAAAGTAATTTTGGGGCCACGAAAAGTGTTGAAGCTCTCTTTGTGTCCATTTAAAGCAACAAATTTTGAAACTTTGCACATTTGGCAAGGGCCACGCTACTTAAAACTTTATTATGGTAACGCAATTTGGAATTTTTTGTTTTTAAAGGAAAAAATAACTTTTATTAATGCCAAAATATAATACCGGTAGGAATTCTTCGTGGATCATCGTTTACATAGGTTATTCCAGCCTACAATATTAACTGATACAACCCAAAAAACGGGGTCTAAGGTGGGTGGTGCTGATGCGCAACAACTTGGGATTATGTACAAATATATCAAACATGGAAACATAAGAGCCATAACAGACATTAAAAGTCGCTTCGGTACATATCCATCGCCATTAAGTGAAGTTTTAATAAAACACCAAACATTCTTTGATTTTGTTGCTAAAAAATACCCCAGTAGTTGCGCATATCAACTATTTCTGCAGACCCTATTGTGTATTATGAGTGTTTTTGGGTCATTATTAATAAAATATTGTCAGGCTAGGGTATCCACAGAGACGGCCAAGAACTCTGAAGAAATGTTTAGTCTACTTTCCCCCCAACGGATACTTTCTTTTTATTAAATTACTTTTAGGATTTCTTGAGGGCCCATATCATTTTTGCGAAATTTTATTTGAATTTATATTTAATGATTATAAATTTAATGACAACAATTACAATGATGCAATTGTGCGCAAACATGGTACTGATTATCTGATGGAGACAGAATTCTGCTAATAATATAAATTTATCTTTATGCCCATTTGTTTCAAGCGGAAGTTCGTGAGCCTGTTGACGAGTGCGGCATTACGCTATCGTACGATAAAAATCCTTCTCTGAATCATGACCATCCAGAGAAATAAATTATTTCCGCCTTTTTTTTTGCACAAACGTTACACTTATCTTTCTCTGTAACTATGACTTTTAATTTGTAATCAACAGAGAATGCATTAAAAAATCTAACGAAAATGATGTATCACCGAACTCCGCCATAAACAGTTCTGATGAACAGCTCTATTTGTAAAGATTTTCAGTTAAATATAATTTATTGACTTTCCTAATTTTCCTGAATTTGTTTCTAGAGTATATTCATGAAATATTGGTTAAAAACTTTTGTGAATATTTAAGACACATGTATCTCAATAATATTTCAATGATTCTATTTTAAAGTAATTTTTAAGGTAACTTAATGTGAATGGGCATCCACTTTTTGTTTTACATATTTAAAAAAATTGATAATAATAAATAGGTTTTATAGATAACAAAAACTTGATAAGACAACATATTTGGCCAAATACTGATTAAATTCAAATTCAAACAACCAAATATAAGAATAAAGAAATAAAAATCATAATATATAGGAACATCAAACAATACAGCCAAATGCTACTTCACAAACCCATTAATTTAAAAATACATTAATTTAAAAATATAACATAAAATTATCATAAGTAACATGCTAGAACTAAAGAATATTCAAATTGTTTATTTTTTTTTTTTGTTTAAATTTATTCACTTCTACAAGAAACAAAAAAAAAAAAATATCTACTTAATAATTAAAAGTAGTAATTTTTATTTTTTTAGAAAAATAAAATGATCTCTATTATCTTTATATTTCTAAATAAGAAAGAAGCAACTGCGAAATAGTTACTCTTTGGTCATGTAGATTTGCTTTATACAACATAAAAAAAATTATCATTTAAATATATAAAAAGTGTTATTTATAAATTATATTATCTGCATTTGTTGCTTATTTCATTTGTAGTATATAAAAAAAAATAAAAATAAAAATAAATAGAAATAACAGAATTATAAATGGGAATGGAAGTAAAGAAGATATACTGCTTCATGCACTGTCCCAAGAAACAAGGAAAAAAAATAGCATTTTTTTTTTTGGTTTATGTTTTCAAAGTTTTGAGGTGAGAGAGAGAAAAAAGAAACAAAATCACATTGGCCATGCTCTCACTACAGATATTGGCGTATTTTTATTATTCGCCGTTGCATTATTGGTTGGCGAAGAAGATCCATTGCTTACTCGTGTGAGTGCAGTCTCTGGAACTGATATTTCGGCCATTTCATTCCGTCTGGCAGCTTTCCTTTCACGAGCCAACTTCTCACGATTCATTCCTGATCCTGTTGATTTTTGGTCCATTTTAAGTGAAATTTATCCGGTAAATTTTTTTAAAAAAATAAAAAATAGGCAAGAAATAAAAGAGATAGAAAATAGTGCAATTCTCTCTGTTTATTTTTACTACTTCCATCACCAATAAAAACAAAAGTAGCCCATATTGTTTAAAGATTTTTAAAGGCTTAATTTTTAGTTATAAAAAGCAATTTTTTTTTCCTCAAAGGGTTGAAACAATTATTTATTTACCCCAACCTTTGCTTTTTGTATCCTTTAATTTTTTTGTTTTACGCAAACAAAATTTTAATCAAATATCAACAATGAATTGTTTAACTTTGCCAAAATCAGACATAACTGTAACCATAATAACAACTAAACTTTATTTGAAAAAGAAAACTAAAAACTTAAAAAAAAAAAATAGGCTATACGCACTATATAAATATCACATTCTTACTGATACTACGTGAAAGATAATTTTATCTAAAATAACATTGGCGTGTTCGTGTTGTAGGTGTTAATTATTCTGGTGATTTGCGAAGTTATCTATCACATGACAAAAAATAACCACAAGTCATTTTTCATCACATATTCATTTCATCTCATGCCATTCCCCACCACCATTATCCAAATTATCACATGTACTCTTTATCATGTTTAACATTTTTTTTTTTCGTCTGAATTTAAATACTTGTGCTATTATCAAGCACTTTCTCCCTGCCAACAACATAACATTAAGACATGTCTACAATGTCAATAGATATGTTCAAATTGATTTCTAATGAACTTAACCTCCATTCCAAAATGTACTACTGCCCGTTATTTTACTTTGCTATTTTCAGGCTATCAGGAAAATTTATCTTTTTTATCGGCTTCTGTGATGGACAGCTTAAATTTTATATATATATATTTTCTAGGTAATCTATCCTTAAAACTGTCTTCAAAAAGTAGTACCTTATCAACAGCCGTTCTAACAAAGAAGTTATTCTTTTATTTTTGTTTAATTTCCTCAACAATGAGGCTTTCCTCTTATTGAAGATAACATTTAAACTTCCTTAGATTTTCTTTTGCATCGTCTGCCTCTTGCATCCTCCTACTCTTCTGGAGAAGCTCTTTCTTGAAAAAATCCACTAAATTTGGCAAGTCTCCCATTTTTTTCTCCTCTCTGATTTAATCTTTTCTTTCCTCTTTGTTACTAACCAATTTCTAGGCATATTCCCAGAATTTGTTATTCTTCTACTACCGCTTATCTTTTCTTTTCGTGAGCGAGGAGCAATTTGCGTCCTGGTAAAGCTTAAGTATTCAGTTCACCCTTTTATTTTATTGCCAATCACTTTTTTTTGAATCGAGAATCTATGGGAATAATTTTTAATTTTTTTTTGTAACTGTGATCGCACATTTTGGTTCCCATGTCCTTTTCTAGCTTTCGAAACCATGATCCACTTCTTACGGTACTGGTCCAACGGCTTGTGGCTTCATGGAATCTCCCTAATCCTGATTATATCATATGAAAATTGGTAAAGGACATCATAACGCTTAGGAAAAAAAAAATACTTAACAGAAGATAATAAAAAAAAGAACATGCAGAAACAAATTCTTGAATCGAAATGTTTTGTAAGGTATTCTGTTTAGTAAGCAATAAACTCCATTTATCTTATATTTACTACATATTTACTCCATTTACTCTATATTTCTAAAATTATCTTCCACCTCCAATGGACGTCTTTCAAGATCATATTGGTTCTTTATTACAGAACTTAAGTGTATAATCCTTTGCATCTATACGAATAGGAAACTAGCACTTCACAGTTTGACCATTTAGTTGAGTCCTTCTTCTTTCGGAGGATCTGGAGTGCCTCCAGATGATGTGTGAAATGTTCTGAGGGAGGGAAAATTGGCAGACAGCTAAGTTTCCGCAAATTTTTACACTCATAAAACGTGAAGCAGTGGAACGGTACGGTACGGTACTTATTTATGAACAATATGACAATTTCAACAGTGATGAAAAGTGAAAGTGAAGATATATTGTACAGTGATGTATTTATTGTTTATTTTGACATAATTATTTGATACAACCCAGGGAAATCTTTAGTATTAATCGTGTTTTATTTTTCTTTTCAAAGTGTAAACTAGCTCTAAAATATTTAAAAATCCAGTCTTAAACTAACCCAATTAATAGATTAATCATAATTATATATCAAACCTAATTATAAGGTAAAAGTACATTCAAAATAAAACTTAAGTGAACACTAACTAAACCACACCTTATAAAAAAAATTAAAAAAAAAAAACAATTTAATAAAAACCAATAAGCTGAAATAAAAGAATAAAAGCAAATGTTTATTTAACTATTTTGTTATTCCTAAAATGAAGCTATATTATGATTAGAGGCATGAATTTATAGAGCCAAAAAAAAAATTATTAATTCTCAAAGTTATCAAAAAGCCATGCATTGCTTTTATTTTTATCTGTTAAAAGAAATCTAAATTCATCTTTTAATCTACACGTTACATTAATAAAAAAGTTGAGCGGCTAAAATATGAGTTCCCCACTTCTCGTTAAGAGTACATCTCGTAACTTCTACGATTTAAATAAATAAATACTTAATATGTGAAAATGATGAATATAATAATGACAATGCGAGAGGTTAATGTAAATGGCAACTAATAGAAAATAAAGGGGTTTTTTGTTATTATTCTTTTGTAAAATATTTTACTGTTTTTTTTAAATAATAAAATTGATACAAGTTTTTCAAAGAAAATTTTTTTTATAGTTTTTATTTTCATTGTGTACTTACTTTTGCTTGTAATCTTATAGATAATTTCTCTTTTCTTTATAGATATCTTCTATAAAGTTTGATTTCTGAATAGAAACACTAGAAATTTGACTTATAAAGAGAGAAATGATTCAGATAATGCTAGAGAAAAATTTAATACAAGTATTACCGAATACAAAATAGTTATTTGTTCCATTAAATGTTGTGTTATTCAATATCAAGTTTTCACTGATCAGTTTAATAACACGATCTTCCCCCTTCATTATGTAAAACATAAAATATGCTAATTATATAGATACTACTTAATTTATATTATAATAACAGATCACAATTTAGAAAATACAAAAAAAAAAACAGACAAAATACCATGCGATATTACCCTCAAACCATAAAATTTTCATGCATTCATTATTATTTTTATATGACTACAAAACATCATACATTAAATAAGTTATTTGATAAGTAATCAACTTTATTAATGTAGAGTTTTTGTTTTTTTAAATTAAACCAAACCCACTTAAGCGTTAGAAGTTTATTTATTGAATATTAGGAAAAATAAAGATTCATATCATTCATAATAATCTGTGGCAAAGCCCCATTAACTGCTGAATTTAAATTTCTAACTACAATATTGGGTTCTAGTTTTGGGAAAATTATTTAACAAGAAGTATATACATGGATAATAATGTACATTAGGCTAATTGATGGAAATAGGAGAAATTTCTTGTTTAATTAAACAAGAAAAAATATATGATAGGCTTATCTTCCGGTTCCGGTAACCAACTGATTTGAAATACAATTGATAAGTACATCTTCAAACTACAAACCCTCGTTGCTATGATCGTTAACCAAATAATAATTAAAAAAAAAACTCTTTTCTGATTTAAACTATAATTATTTTAAATTATAAGTTAACACCCAAGAGCCCTTTTTACACTTTAAGATATCTCGAATAAATGAGGATGTTGAGATTCTTATAACCAAGTATGGGTTAGTAAACAAATCTTGTTTCTATATTCTCACAATTCTTTATAACTTGCAATATATTTCAAATAAATGTTTATGTGTTCATATTTAATATATAATACCAAATTCAAACTTTTAAAAATTAAGTTCCAATAAATTTCACCTGGACGTCGAAACATTAGCATTTTCTGTTTTTAGTCTTATAGTAGAGCAATTTTAAATTGCTTTACTATTTTTAGTCACATATATATCTATCAACTAAAATTTGAGCAAAAAATAAAAATATTTTAAGTTTCTTTTATTTCCCCGCTTTTTCAAAAATAAAACTGAAATGAAACATAACCTACCTACATATAGCTCAATCCTAACAACCGAGCATTTATATAACAAATTCTGTAACAACCTTCTGTTAACTTAGTGAGTATGATATGGAATCGTAAAATATCATCAGAGATATTGTCCGTGATAGCTTCATTTTATTGTCATCGACCTGTTTCGGATGATGTTCGCCCACTATCATGATGTGATAAACAGTGTGATATCACAGACTTGTAGAGAGCAAAATCTGCTTTTTGCAAGTGTGTTTATCACTTTGTTTATCAACACATCCTGAACGTAGGCGAACATACTTCAGCCTGTATTGTGTTTATACTGAGAAATTCTATGACATTTTTATCGCTATCTTCGGCGTAAAATGCTATAAATAAGCTAACAGTAAAACAGACAAATATTGCCGAAAACAAGTAACCAAAGCTAAAACTCTTGGAAAATGAAAGATGAGACAACCAAAATTCTGGTTCTATTTATGTAGATTCACTTAACTTTCAAAAGCTGAAGCCGAACTATAGCAGATTTAAATTAACAAGAAATTATTTTAATAACTTTGGATACACATTTTCGATTCCGGTGAGAGCAAAGTCAGTGTTGACACAGTATCGTGAGAAAAAGTGGGAAGCTACAGTTGGTAGTGCACCTAGGTAGCGAAGGCCGGAACTAAACGGCGAGGCATGCTTACTCCCCATCCCCATAAAAATCCCCGTCTGGTAAGCCTTGGCCCCTTATGGGCTGTTACGCCATAGGTTTATTATTTTTTTTACTTAGGATACACATTGTTTGCTCATAAGAAACGCTTATTTAAACTGCAATTTAGTGTAAAATTCTTTACTGGCTAATCTGCGCGCCCAGAAAGCAAAAAAAGAGAACTAGAATATCAGCAGTTGAATGTGGCATTTACGCTTAGAAGGCAACAAATTTGGTACATACTGCAACAAAGTTAACAAAACCAACAAAGTATCAAACCATAAAATATTTCTTACCAGCATAACTAAGCAGTACTGGAAGAAAGATCAGACCATGGGCTGCGCCGAATATCACTATTCCCATATACATTCTGAAATAAAATACTTGGAATATCTGTGACTTAGCAAAGCCAAGTACTAAGATTCCTCCAAATTTGGTTAGGGTTATGCCTGAGAATACCTAAATAGAAATAAATGAAATAAATAATTTACAATTTTTATTGATATTATACAAAATATTTTCAAACAATAAGATTAATGTATATTGTCAAAATACTCACAGAACTACCCATATTCGTTAATGCTTCAGATGCCCTTAATATCCTAGTTTCTTTTGGTGATGTAGCGAATGAGTGTACTAAATGACTGCAAAATTCAACAGCAATACCTATGGCCTGAAAATTAAATTACATTAATGTACCAATGCTTTCGTTAAGATATATGATAAATTGAAATTCCGCTGAAAAAAAAAAAAAAAAAAAAAAAAAACTTTTTCTTACTGATATTCATACCGTTTTACCCTGTAGGGGGAGAAGTGAACTAGCCACTTCAGGAATCTTAATGTCTCAGCCTAAAAATACCAATAGAGGTAGTTGTGTCAACAATTTGGTTTTAGTATTCATTTTGAGTTCTGAGAAACTCTATTCAAACTTGAAATTTTAAATTAAATATTTAATTGCCCGCAATAGTATATAGATGACGCTAATGACCAAGCAGGCAGAGTCGATGCGTAAAAAAAAATTACTACATACTTATTAGAATCACGCGTTACATTAGAATAACTTTAAACGTTTAAAGTAAAACCTACCATTATAGATTCTTTAGAACGCCCAAAAATGAATTTTCCCAAAGAAATGTTTCAGATCTTAATATGTATCCAGTTTAATGAAGTCATGGAGCCATTTTCGAAAATATAGGGAAAAGATGAAACTGAGTAAAATAGTATGCCAATTGATCGATTTTAATCAGAACCTTACTTTTATATATCTTACTAGCTAACCCGGCCACGCTTCGCTGTGGCTCAGTCTGATTTTTAGGAAAGTAAACAGAAGTATTAAGTTAACATAGTTCAGCATGAAAACACATCATTCAATTTAATACCCTACTTTGCGTTGCTGAAAGAAAGTTCATAGCAGAAAACTAAATTGTAAAGCCAAAAAATAAAACTGCTCGTAAAGTAAATAAAATGAATAACAGAATATGCACTGAAAGGAAAGAAAGAAAAAACGTTTTTAACTGAAAGTCTTTTTTTATTGTAAAGCTTGTGAATGGACTATATTTTTTGTTTGCCCGTTTTCTGCATAAACATAAAGATCATATGGTTTACCGACTCTGGAGCTTGCGACATATAATTTGCCCATGAGAGAAGCATTCGTTTTCTAAATTCAAACCGCACATTGCAAAGTTTGTCCTTGCGCTTTATTGATAGTCTTAGCGAACTCAAGGCGTATTGGAAATTGAAGTCGTTTGAACTCGAATGGCATATCTGTCGGAATGAGTGGTATTCGTGGAAGTAGTACATCTTCATCATTATAAGGTACAATGAGAAGGAATTGTTGCTTCAATTAGATTATTCATCAATTTTTACTTTCTCTTACTCCTAGTAAGAGGAAGTATTGTAATCGTGTCAAATTTTCGATATCGAGTTTCCAACGGAAATATCCGTTTTGAGGTCCCCTAAGTCAAAAAAATGGTTTTTAGCAAATGGTCTGTGTGTGTGTATGTAAACAGCATAGCTCAAAAACGAAAAACCGTAGAAAGTTGAAACTTGATATTCCGTTTAGGTATCACCATGGGATCTGACAGTACGTTATCCGTCAAAATTCCTCAACCGGAAGTACCACATTACAAGTTGTTTTTTTTACGTTTTTGCGATTTTCTCAAAAATGGCTGCGACGATTTTCTTTAAACTTGGAACATCAACCACACATACAAAGGGCTACAACTTTTATTTGAAACTTTTGTCCGGGAAAATGCATTTAAGGGCACTTTTGGGGGAGGGGTGGGGTTAGAATTCCATCCAAATGCTATTTGAGTTTATTAGACATTTCTAAAAACTAAATAATGTTAATTAGAATTAACTATGTTGTAGAAATTCCGAGTTTGAAAAAAATCGGATAATCGGAAGTGCGTTTACTTTACCTCTTTACTAAATGATTTATTCTCTTTTTCACAATTTTCTCAAAAATGGCTCCGATGATTTTCTTGAAACTTCGTACATAAACTAAGCATGCAAAGATCTACAACTTTTATTTAAAACATTACTCTGGGAAAATTCATTTAAGGGCACTTTTAGGGAAGGGGTGGTGTTCTGTTGTTCTCTAAAGTGCTATAATAGATGATTATACAATTCTATCATCCAAACAAAATTAATTAGAAATAAATGGATGGCTAAAATTCCGAGTTTTAAGAAATTTAGTAAACCGGAAGTGCGCTTTTACTGATCTGTTTTTTCAATTTTCGTCGAATTTCGTTAAATTTGGTACACAAACTATAACATTTGTCAATATAATTTTGAGAACAGGAGTAAGAGAAAGTTGTGTGAATGTTTCACACCAGATTTTTTAACTACTAATCGTGTTCCATTGCATAACTTTGGCTAACTGATGTTTCGGAGTAATATAATTGCCTGGGCAATTTTCAAATTTAAAATGTGAGACGGTAATCCGGGAACATCGAGTGAATTGAGAAAGTTCGCAAGTCATTCAATGTATGGTCTAATGCTTCCAATGACTTCTTATGAACCATTGTACACTCATCCCATACAATGATTTTGCACGCCTGAAGAACCTTTCCCATTCCTGATGTTTTAGAAATGTTACAACATGTTAGGTTTTTTGTGAAGTTCATGTTTAGTGACAATTTAAGAACTGAATGCGCTGTTCTACCTCCTTCCACCAACGTAGCAGCAACACCTGAAGAAGCAAGTGCTAACGCAATATGGCCGTTTGAACGGATTTTAGATCGGAATTTCCCGGTTCATGGGAACTTCCGAATAGAGGTACTTATAAGTAGTAGAGAAAGAGGTACAGAAAGCCCACCACCATCGGCAACGCGTCTGAGTCTGTCTATTTCTTCCAACCTTGCGAAACGCTCGGAATTTTCCATTTCCGCGGAAACATCGGAGTAAAATGTATATATAAACACTCTTATATAGAAAAGCAACGTTGTGTCAAAATTTCAAGTCAATCCCTTGTCTACTTTTCGAGTTTTGCGGCCACAAACATACGGATGCTGAATTTTTAGTATATAGATTAGCATCTAAATAAAATAAAATACCCTTGGTTATGTTGACACATATACTCCTTAAAACTGGAGACACAAAACATGCATTTTCGGTGGAACTCAAGTTTCGAAGCAAAAGGAGAAAGTAAAAATTTAATTCGTCATAAAAATGCTTACACTTAACTAAAAGCCTTACAAATGGTTATATATAATATATATAAAAAAATTGAAGCTCACCATGACTAGATTTACAAGTGAAACTGCGTTGAGACTGACTCCCCAGAAGTACATAAGACCAGCCATATCAACTATTATCATGAATATCGTGACTACAATTACAAATGCTGAGCAAATATCAAATCCCATCAATACAGTGGTCACTAAGAAAATTGTTAGAAGTGATATGCCAATTGATTTAATCGTATCAAACCACATAGTTAGATACTGTTCGTAAAAAACGTAGAAAATACTGCAAAATTAAGAGAATATTATTTACAGATTTATTTATCTTATATTGACTAACTTACAATATAAATTTTTGTTATATTAATATTTCTATAGAGAATCATGACACTCGACATACCTATAGGGAAATACTTGTACTTGTGTTTTTGATCCTATAGCTTGTAAATGATTGTTTATAGTGTTTGTGATATTTGCTGTAATTACTCGAGCCTCTCTAAGTGCTCCATAATAATCTGAAGATGTCTTTAATATCGTATGGAATGCCATAAAATAACTTGCACCAACATTTGCCAAATTACCTCGGCCAAGTTTATAATTCACTGCCTATTAAACAAAAATTGAATTAAATACATTTTTATCTGATTCAAAAAAAAAAAGAAAAAGTCAGCTTAAATCTCTTCCTTTTGTTAATACTGACATGAGAATACGCTGCATGTCCACCTTTAGCGCATGAGTAAGTTGGATTGTCGTCCAGGAAAAAAGGAAGATATTTTGAAAAACTTACAGGATCTGGTCTTCCAGTATAATTATCATAGCCAATATCACAGCTTGAGCAAGTAGGATCTGAAAATTTGTTACTTTATTATATTTATTCGTTTCAAAATAAAGATGCATTAAAATTTATCTAGCTAAAAAAATTAGGTCTCAACCAGTGTTGTCGCGACTTTCCTAGATGTATTTTATAATCAGACTTCACAAATCAAGATTCACACCTAATGAATAAATGATAAATATTGAAGTTAGTATGAAATATTGACATGAAATTCCATTCTCTATTTCTCAAGACTAAAGTTTGTTCAGATGCAAAATTTGGACATATCACTGAATCAAAGAGAATAGAAAGACCGTAGTCCATCTTTCAGAATGATGTTCCTCCACATAGAAGAAGAAAATAACATAAACCTACCTAGATAATCTCATAAGTTAACAATTACCAACAAAAAATACTTCCATGACTTGAGAACTGATCGATTAACATTATTTTATTTAAATTATCTAAGTAATAAAAACTAATTTAAAAAGTTACAAATTGAAATAGCTTTAGAATACTCACTATCATGTGGACAATAGGATTCATTGCCTTTGAAGTATTTACAACACTCCTTAATACTGGACCAATCAAAATAGTCATCTACCCAAGAGGATGATGGCCTTGCAATGAATGTGCTTCAACAATAAAATGATAAATATTAAATCTAGAAAGTAATTATTAAAAAAAAAAAAAAAAAAAGAGCACAACAATTTTAATTGAAAATAAGCCCATTTTCAATTAAAATTTTAAAATCTCATCGGATATTTTTATTTTTTTACATGTACTTCATTTTATAATGAAGTGTAGTGAACAAACGAGTGTTCACCCATCTTTAAGGTGTCTTGATATATGTTAAAAGCTTACTAAGACAATAGTCTTGCTATATAAATTCATTAGAAATATTTAAATATAGCTAAATTAGTACCTTTGTGGTTGTTTGGAAGCTATGTACACTTGGGCCGTAAGAGAATCCAGATTACACCTTTGACTCCCACAAATTAAGTTCTGTATATTACTATCCGACATATTAAGTCCTGACGTAACTACAAAATAGACTGGAGCACCAATTGATAAAAATTCTCTAATATACTAAAAAAAAAAAAAATCCATATAAACTTTAGTTTTTTTAAGCATTATAAGTAAATTATAAGGCAATTATTCAAGTATATCCAACTTACCCTGAAATACTTGTGAACATAAGAATCTTCGGGCATTGATAATTCTTGATCAAGTCCTATACTTATATAAGGCAACGTCGATATAGATACACAAAGCCAACCAAAGAATATAACCATAACTGTTGGACGTGTAAGACGATTCATTAGAAAAGGTACATATAAAGATTTAAATAGTCTATATAAAAGACCTTCAGGTGGATGTTCATTCTTTGATGAAGCGTGGAAACAGCATGCAATGTCTAATCGATTCTCCTAAAAAAATATAATGGTATTTCTGTATAATCATTATCATAAAAAAAAAATAAAATAAAATAAAATAACGAAACTTACAGATTGTCTGATTGTATCGAGTGCAAGAAGTGATACGAAACATGTTATTTGAAATATGAAATCCAAGAATAAAGCCATTCCTGCATATAAGGCGAACGCTTTTACTGCTGGCATATCTGACAGTCCACCTGATTCAAGTGAAAAATGCATGTAAAAAATCTGGCCATTTTATTTATTTAAACTTTGGTCAAAGAAATTTTAAACTATAGAATATATAATATATAATGTAGATTCCTTTAATTAGAAACATTCATGTTTTTATTGGCAGTGAAGATCCGAATCAATTAATTTTGTTTAGGAATAACTTGTACTGCAAACAAATACTGCTCTTTTAAAAGGTACAATAAAGAAAATTCATGGCAGAACACTAAAATCAAATGCTTAAAAATAAAACACCTCGGAAAGCATATAAAATGAAGAACAGAATGTGATACGTGAGAAGAATGATGATCCTTTTTAAGGGCGCTATTGAGGGGCATCTCTTTTTGGATCTATTTTGTATGTCGAAATTTTTTGATACAACATAAAAAAAATCTTAGAATTTAGCTTAAAAATTGAATTTATTTATTGCATAGTCTTGGAAATATGTATTCTATGGTCACACCAAGTTTAACTTCCAATCGTTTGCTCTTTTCAATTTCCCTGTTTTATATTCCTCTTACATATTTTGCTGTATATCAGTTTTTTACTTTCTCTTACTCCTAGTAACTTTCTCTTTAGTTTTTTGCGATTTTCTCAAAAATGGTTCCGAGATTTTCTTCACATTTGGTGCACCAACTATACATACAAAGAGCTACTACAACTTTTATTTCATTTCTCTGGGGAAATTCATTTAAGGGCACTTTTGGGGGAGGGATGGGGTTAGGTTTTCATCTAAAGTGCTATTTCAGTTTATTGGACAATTCGCTCATCTAAATAATGTTAATTAGAATTAAATGTATTGTTGAAATTCCAAGTTTGAAATAAATCGCATAACCGGAAGTGCGTTTACTTTACCACATTACTAAATAGTTTTTTCGCTAAATACTTCTTCGCGATTTTCGATTTTCTCAAAAATGGCTCCGACGATTTCCTTGAAACTTCTTATATAAACTATGCATACAATGATCTACAACTTTTACTTAAAAAATTTCTCTAGGAACATTAATGTAAGGGCACTTTTAGGGAAGTTTTTCTTTTAAAAATGCTATCATAGTTGATTATACAATTCTATTATCCAAACAAAATTAATGAGAAATAAATAGATGGCCAAAACTCCGAGTTTCAAGAAAATTAGTAAACCGGAAGTGCGCTTTTACTGAACAGTTTTCCACGATTTTATTAAATTTAGTACACTAACTATAACATTTGTCAATTATAATTTTGAGAACTGGAGTAAGAGAAAGTTGTGTGAGTGTTTCACACCAGATTTTTTTTTTATACAACTGAAGCTATTTTGCAATCCTTGTCATTTCATTATATAACTTTTGCGTGATCTCCAACATAAATAACCAACCTAGAAAGAAGCAACAGGATTCTGAAAGGCTTGTGAGTAGTACTGAAGGGCCAACAGCTGCCAGAACACGACCAATATGTTCTTGATATGTTTCATTTTCTAACTTAGGTAGCCTCTGATGTGTCTGAACCAAGATGAAAATGTTGTCAACTCCCACAGCTAATACCAAAAATGGTATTACCTAAAAAAAAAAAGGAATTGTATTTATTTTCATTTTTTTTTAAATTACTATAGAGAAAATTAAATAGCGCAGTACCTCCATTATGATGAGAGTTGCTGGCAAGCCAACAAATCCAAAGAATCCAATTGACGAGGCGACTGATGACAGAACAATAATTATCCCTCCAAGACCAAGTGTGATCTTACTATCTTTCTGTACAGGATAAAAACATTCACGAATTACATTAATACAATGAGAGTACTCTTCTGAATGGTAACAATTATAAATTACTTTCAACTGTTACCATCTTCTATTAGTAGATCTAGAAACCACTGAGGTTTCAGGTATAGGGGAGGATTAGCAGGGCAGTTCGGTATAAAAGAGAATGAAAAATAAATATGATAAGAGGTGTTTAGAATTTATTTTAATGGTATTTTATACTTTTTAATAGGTGGAGTATGTATAGGTCAGTGTGGAACGATTTGTTAGGTGGAACGACTTTTTAATAGGTGGAGTATGTATAGGTCAGTGTGGAACGATTTGGATCACAAACTAGCCATATCTCTTGTCTTACTAAGTCTCCAGATTTATCAGAATTCACTATCGGGAAAACAGCGACAGTATAGAAATTACTAAAACAAGTAAATTGTTGGTTGGCTGGAGCCAAAGAAAAAAAATTTTTCTACTTCAAAAATGTATTCGTCGATAGAACAAACTTTGGAAGTTAAAAAGTTATTTTTCTTCGGCCCCAGTTAACTAATGTTTAACTTGTTTTACTAATAATGGCCAAACGTAACTATTATTTATATTAAAGGAATAAATTACTATTTTGTATCAAGAAAAAAGTGATAAGTTAAATCAATATCGAAGGTAAATGAAACAACATTATTTTTGTATATCTTATCTTTCATTAGATATAATTTTATTTAAAAAAAATGTGAGAAATATTATATTCAATTAAATGAAAAGAGTTTTTAACAAATATATTATATTAAGCGTTTTCAGTGTGTCTTCAACTGGGAGTTTCCCAGATACAAAGATGTTCAAAACCATTAACTAAACTTGCCACATTATAAAATATTCATAACGATGGATTTCTTCACACGGACGACAAACGTAAAATATTAAAATTATTTAGCAATCGTTTCATAATGAATAATTAACTGGAGTCCCTCCATTTATTATGAGAATTCTATTTTAACGATTTAAATAATTACAAATGATAAAAAGAGATAAAACAAACAACCACAAAAAATTGTATACTTACAAGAAGTGTTGAACAACTGGTCATATGACCTAGAGCGATGGCAATGTATATAAACATAATAATATAAGAAACAAGTATGGTAGAAACATCAGATCTAGATTCACGATCTAATTCATCTTCAATAGATCTTTCAGATGAGAAGGCAATGTCCATAAAGTCGGGCTTAGTTCGAGTCCAATTCTTCATAAATTCAATGTATCTATAAAAAGGATAACACCAATATAACTTAATTTATACTCAATTGTAATAAAGTTAGTTTGTTTAATTGGAAAATCTTAAAATTAAAGGGAAGTTAATGAAATTAAATTAAAAAGCATAAAACAGTGCAGAATTAAGATTAAGACTAGCAATCGCTCAAAATATCTAGCAAATAAACTCGAATTCTGAAACATTCATTGAGCGGTATTTTAATGGACTTCTGAATTTCCACCTATCGAATTATACATACTATTAATACGAAGATTAGAAAACTTCATATTACCATTGCTGGAGTGTATTTTGGAGCAATAGAAAAGAACACATACTTTCTTTAATAAAAGAAAAACTTACTTGGATTCCCATTGAAGTGCTGGAGTTAATTTCGATTTATCGTGGTAATTGTTGACCAAAAATGATAATATGACAGCTGTAGCCTTTTCATACGATGCATTGTTCAATAGACGTTCGCCAGGTTGTAGAAATCCTCCAAGAGCTACAGCTGGATCTACTGGACCGCCATACAAAGCAAGACAATTTGTGTTGTATGGATTTCTATAAAATAGGAACGATTATATTTAGATGATAAAATTATAATATAAAATAATTCAATTAATGGGGTCAAAAATTAAGTAAATTTAATTAGAATTTAAAGGCCAAAATATGAATGTTGAAAATATGTACTAAGCTCAGACTAAGCATATAAACAACGGAGATGTTGGCCTCAGCCGCAGCTGGACGGTTTCAATTCTACACTTTAAAAACTTAAGTATCCTTAGCAAGCCCGCAATGGGTATCTGTTGCATGCAGTTACTTGGGGAGTAGCGACCCCATGGGTTACCACAGTTCAGTAATCCATGCACTTCGACAGAACAGTACACAATACACTTAAACTACATACACTCCACACTTTACAGACATGGACAAACACAGTACACGAACTAGAGTCTCCATCCCTAGTTAATTGGCCTAAGTCAAGGAAGAAGAAAGGAATTAGCTCAGTGGTAGTGCGCTGGATTAGCAACGCGAAGGACCCGGGTTCGAACCCAGCACGCTGCCCTTAGATTTTCTCTTCCTAGAAGCATCTACAACTATTGATCGGTGATGGGCTGTTTGTAGATAGACACGGCGTTCGGAATGCCCGCATCATCTGAATGGCATGGAGTGTCCCATCCCTGCCAGGAGGGTGTTGTAAAACCGTAGGCTTTGGACAGGCCATTCTAGGCCTTTAAGTAGAGGACTTGTCCTTCTACAAAATGATACCACGGGTCGTGAATCAGCCCGGCAGAGCTTGCTCTGTATTCACGTGTTGAGGAAAGGTTTCGTGGGGGTCGAGGACTCGTAATGATGATAGCAGAGGTCCAGTTGTCTCTGTTAGGTGAGCGGGGGATGGTTGGTTTGCCTTCGGGAATAGTTCCGCCATCACCCCATCTCTCACAAGCTGCATGTCTGTAATAGTACTGCTTGGAGGCCGGCAGTGCACTGAGAAGGCTCCGGAGGTACAATAAATCTTTCAGATCGCAGTGCAATAATGCCCTACAACGATCTACAATCCTTAGTGAAATAAAGCATAGACTGCAGAGGTAGATTAGAAATTCGGTTCATTGTAGTATAGTCGAGATCGCGATTTTGTTGTTCCCTTCTGGAAGAAGGAAATAGACTAACAAGACTAACCAGGAAAGAACGGATGCATCGAATAGTGGAAGGTCTTTTATTCTGAAGAGGATTCGAAAGATTGCCTCATACAGTCATTTTGAACACTCTTAAGTAAAAAATTAATTAAAACAAATAGTTTTAAATTTACAATAATTCCTAAAACAAACTCTAAACCGACCTAAATCTGTATGAAATATTTCAACGTCTACAATCTATTCAATACTTTGAGTATATTTCATCATAATACAAATACACATTCTATGAACAATATCAGTTTATTCACACTTACTGAGAGCACTGCTGAATGTGATCTAAATAATTAGTGACATAACCCTGTGGATCAATATCTTCATTTTCAAAAGTTTCTAGATCATCTTGAAAATAGCCCCATATACTTTGTAAAACACAATGTTTCACTTTTGTTGGTTCGGTAAATTGGGATGTTAAAGGTGCAAAACAAATTTTCTCCAATCCTGCATTCTCATTTTGACCCAGCTGTCGTCAAACAGATTCACGCTTATTAATTTATATTTGATTAATGTAAGCAAAATTTAATAATTAAGTTTTAAATCAAGATTGGATTTATTTTACTATAGAATTGTATAATGATAGTGAAGTTCATATTTAATAACTTACTGCTTGAATTTCTTGCTGAAGTTCTAAAACTTTCAATAAGAATTCCTTGTGATAAACTGGGCCAAATTCAATGATACCTTGCGATGTATTGTGATAAACCTATAAAAAAAAAATACATAAATATATTTAATAATTTCCATATTTTAAAAATACCGTGATCAAGAAAGTAATGGAAATATTTATCAAGAAAGTAACTTACTGAAATAATAGAATTAATAAAATATAATGAAAAAAATTCAGTCTGCTAAAAATTTTATAAAAAAATCGAGATCAAATGAAATAAAAGGGAGACCGTAGAAATGTCTATAAATAGTTGGTACCAAATGAAACCTTGCTGTCCCTTGATATTTGAGATAGGACACAATATGATTATGTTAGGCCAGATAATATAAATTGTCTTTTTACACTTTAGCATCTCCTTGAATTAATTCTTACCCATAATTTTTAAACTAGTGCAAGGAAAAAGTAACCGAAAACAGAACACAAAATAGCGGAGCGTTTCTCTGGTTACCCTACACAAGTAGTACAAAGCTGACAATAAGCATTTGTACTTCTTAACGTTTTAGAATAATCAATATTCTTCGTAAGATAATTGAAAATATTTACAGTTTTTACAAAAATTGCAAAGTTGTATGAATGCCGTTACAGTAAAAAGAAACAGAATAAAACTAAGTCTCACAAGTTGTCCAGCTATGCGGACTCCAACTAGCTATTAAAGAATAACAATTGCTTACCGGTGGTAAATCAACAGCACTGATGATAACTTGTTCAGTTCTATAAAATGGCCCAAAGTGTTGATCAAAATATTCACGTTCTAATCTAGATCTAGAATGTGGTGAAGCCCAAAGTTCTACTGGATCAGTGGTTACTCTTAAATATTTAATTCCATGGCCGAGCGCAGTGACCACACAAACACCAAGCAAGAGAGTACACCATGGATGTGTTGCACACACTATAAAATACCAAACAACATATGTTTAACACTTTTTCAATAGTTATAAAACAAGATTTCAATATAAAAAAGAAGACAAAATATTTGTTATACAAGACGTGGTTAAAATAAATTAATGTTAAATTTGAAAAATTACTAACATAAACCCAATTTGTAGAACATCTTTTGCAATAAATCTTCCAAGGCAGCTCCCATTTTTTCTGCAATCGATGACGGATGAACAATCGCCGTAGCAGGTGTATCTGAAGGAGCCCTATCATCTGAACTGCTTACTACACCTGTACAATGTACTCCTAGTAGATTGTATTTAGATAAAATTATTTATTATTGAATTTATACTGATAGTATTTATTTGTTCTCATCGCAAAATTACTACAAAAACAATTGAATGTTAATAGTTTTAACAAGTAAAACATTAATTAGAAATATATTGGGATTAAAATCACTATCATTAATGTATTGAACTAAAATTAAAATTATATTAATCTCAGGTTTGGATCATAAAAACCGATTTTAAAATTCAAAGTATTAACTTTTACATTAAGGACTTGATGAAAAAAGTTAAGAAATAATTAATATAATATATAATTCAAAATAAAAGAAAGAATAAAACATTTATATTCTAAAACTAAAAATACTGCAACATCCTTAAGAAAATATGAAATATTTTATTATCTAAAATATCAAATCACATATATACTACAATAGATAGGAAGAGTAAATCTGATTTCTAAAAGAAACTAGTACTAAAAAAATAAGAAAAATTTGAGAAACTATTTTATTATATATCTTACATTCCAAATATCTTTGATAATGAAATAATTTTTACAAATAAACTGACTTTCTTTTTTGAAAATTTAAAGCAACCTCATTTAAATGGAAAAATCTGAACTAATAGCATAGTATAACACAGATATCATGCGATGAATAAATTGGATATAATCCATATATTAATTAGGATCTGCATGAAACTTGGCTTAAATCCCAATAGATTTTAAATATATATTTCATTCTTATAAAGTAAGAATTAAATCTTAAAAATAGATTTACAATCCAATTAATGGTAAAATTAAAACGGGCTAAAAAAAAAAAAATAGTTTTCAAAATATATTATACGTTATTCAACACTATTTTTAAAAAAACAAGTAACATTCACTTATTCATTTAAAAAAAAAAGAAAAAAAAAGCAAATTTGCAGGAAGACACCAAGTTCATGCAACTTTCAAGAATAAACAATAAATCAGAAAATCAAAAAAGTGCATCCACATGTGTAATACTTCTTCATGCGTTATATAGAAATATTTTTAGAACACAAACATGCATTAAAATGCTATAAACACAAATGAAAACATATCCAACCACAGACATTAATAATAAAACAATACAACCACAACAAAATATCACATGCCCTAAAGTAGACTTACTATAAATCCTGGTAATGCTTCTAACAGTAAACCATACAAAACTAAAATAAAGTATCTATGATTACATCTATCGAATAAAAATAATGAAAAAACCCTTTTTATTCTATGACTTGATAAGATGATAATCTTAATAACTTGGCCTCAGAAATGTATCCACTTGTTTACTATTGCATTACTTCTATTTAATTTTCATTTTCAAATAAGAAATAATCTAACGAATATCAAAGACTGAACCATCTATGATGCTGAAATTTTAAGAAGGACCTATGATTCCAGGGCCTTCAGTCAGTCAAACCACTCTTAGAGCCATTAGGTCGGTTCAATTACTATGTGACAGCTTGGAGCCTTCAGGGCGTAAGAGTAATTAAACAATGGACTGTTCTTGCACAAAGGATTTTTTTCAAGGCTAAATTAGAGTTCATTTCGAAATGCATATATATTGATGCGGGCCACAGACTTTGCACGCAAATTAAATTACAAGCCTGTGAAATGCCTACTAAGTAAGAGACAGGCAAACAAGTTTATAGACAGTTATTTGCCTAAATCCTACAGCACTATTCGAAGAAAATTGTATGACTCCTACTATGATAACGGGGTGACGACATTGCCATTTTGAAGCGCTTACATGATGGCACTGGTTACAACTTTTAAGAGAAGAATAATAGTACACAATGCATGAGACGCTTTAGTGCCCGATTAGAAAGAAAGGCTTTAGTATAACCTAAAAAAAATGAGTGCCACATAAACATATGAGCTATATAATGTCTAAATGATCTGTTCTCTTAAAAAGGAATGATATAATGATTCCGGGATATTGTGCTGAATGAAAGAGCTGGCCACTTTACCATGGCCTAAGAACCAGCCTAAGTAATTTAGTAATTCGAGAGACTGCCCAAATTCAAGAGATTTTCCTAGGCAAAGTGCAACTAGAATAGGCTATACAAAAGTATCTAACCCCAATTTCCCATGATCTGTTTTTGTGCCAAATTTTACGATTTCTACAGGCTGTGGTTTCGTTCCACATTTTTTTCCGCTGAGAATTAGAAACAAATCTTTCTATCCTAATTTGTGTGGAAGATGATTTCGTCACCACCAACTAAAATAATGAAGGGATTCTGGCGAGAGTGGCAGCCGAACGAAAGTTATAAACCCATGTTATTCAGCCGTTAAATATTAGTTGTTTTTTTTTTTGCATATATACTTAAAAAAATGTAAAAACATATAAACTTGTAGAAATTTTCTAAAACAAAAAAACAAAAAATGGAGTTTACTTCAAAAAAGTTTCAAAACATTAGATTAATGAAGTTTAATGTTCAATAACATAATATTATTAGAGAATAGAGCTGTTTTCCGTATTTATTCCATATTTATGTAGTACACTACATGAATATTCTACAAAAAAATACATAATACAACAACATAGTATTATGTTTTCTCTTAATTTACAAAAATATTAAATATGCTTTCAGTATTTCACTACAACGTTAACTTCTTTAATGTATTTTCTTCCTCAAGATATTTCTATCTTGATTATATTTGACGAAATATACCATCGAAAATCTGACCTAAAGTTAATTTCTTTTCCTTGATACCCTGGTGACTGCAACTCATTAATAACATCCACCATAATTGAATCAACTGTTCGCTGTTAGTATTACCAGTATATTTTGGCGATATGTTAAAATTGAAATGCGAAAGTTATTGAAATTACTTTTAACTTTCAGAGACTAAACAACTTTCTTTTTTTTTTAGATTTGAGAGAGTAAAGCTTTTTTTTTTTACTTATTTTTTCAAATACAATAACTGTAAAATTATGACCTTGTTGCATTTAGGGCTGTTTGTTAACATTAAAGAAAAAAACTAAATGCAATAAGCATTTTAAACTCAGGTAACTTTGCAAAAAAACAATTTTCCTTCAAGCAAAAACTTTACAGAATGGCTTATCAAAAACTCGGGGACTTTGCTTCCTTGTTAATTGCCAAAATTGAAAAGTAAATGAAGTGCTTGAGATAGATCCCTGGAAAGATTTCTTAAATATAAAAATGTACTTAAAAAAAAAAATATGCTGCAGTTTATAGTACAACAATTTTAAATCCAAGGGTCATTGATTTAAAATGTGCTCAGACGTACCGTCTTTTGGCGTCTTTGTGGAAAGAAAAAAAAATATACAAATGTTCCTTTTCAAAAAGAAGAAGAAAAACAAAAAGATTAGAGATGTACGGAATGAATACATTATTTTAAAGAAATTCAAGCAAAACGCCAGAAACAAAACATGTTGCAAAAACAAAAACAAAAGCATACTAACAAAAATGAAAATAACTACAAAAAAGCAAGGCTTCAATGAATCTTTTGATCAAAAACTTTTTTTTTTTAAAAAAGAAGAAGAAAATTTGATGACGTACTAGATCTTTTAGATTGTAAAGGACTTGATTCATCATCTGCACCCATAGCTATCCGAGAGTTGATGCCAGCTAGTCTTCTTCCCACGGAACTATTAGTCCTTCTATCCTCCTCAGAGCCCCTCAGCAATGCTGTAGCTATTTGTTGTATTTTTTTTTTTTTTACATTATAGCACATGCTTTTTTTTTTAAATCAATTAATCCAACAAGAAAGCTATATATTAAGGGTATTATATTCAAGACCATTATTTTACAAATGATAAATTATACAAAAAAAGATATAGAAAAAAAGGCAAATTTGAAGCAAAAGAATAAAGAATATTGGAATTGTGAATATTAATTAAGATAAAAAAAAAAATACAAAATAATCATTTTATAATAATAATAATAATAATAATAATATAAATTTCAAAGTTCTTCTATAACAATTATTATTTGTTTGTGATTCAAGCAAGCTACTTACAGCTTTTTCTCGTTTTTGTCGAATTTATACTTTAAAAAAGGATTCTTTAATCCGTATATATTTAATGAAAACTTTTTTTTTTTAAATACTAAATCCTGAAGTTTTTTTTAATGAAGCGACATATATATCCCTTGGATCCGTATTTATAGTCGTATGTTGTGGAGGTGTCGCTATAAGTATGGTATAATATTCAAGACTATTATTTTAAAAAATGATAATTTATACAAAAAAAAGTGTTGTATAGGTTGGATGGAATACCCGCAGGGATAGCAAGGATCCCTGAAGACGTAACTAGGCCATTAACTTCTAATTGCAATTAACTTCTTCAGGAGTGTTGCTCAATCAAATTTGCTGAATAAAGCAATTGGAAACACTAGGCTACTACTTTAATATAAGCGAATAAGCTCTCAAATTTTAATGGAACCAAAAAATGATGGTTTTTCATCATCCTTTCTTCTACCAAAGTCTACTGTAACCCAGACAGAAAGAGGGAGAGGAAGAGGTTCTGTATGAACAGCGTTCAATGCTGGCTTGAATCTTGAAAGGGAACTAAATACAGGAGGAACGTCTGTGGTTGTCTGGAACATTTTAATTGAAACTTCCAAAGCAGCACCAAACAAACAGAAATATCCAATAACAACTATATAGGTAGAAACTGATATTGAATGTTGAATGTTTATCTAAACAAATGTAAATCGGGCCCCTCCACATAAAGGATAAGGAAGAAAAGCATACAGACTGTGCTACCAGAAACAACAATCTGTGAAAGTTCGATATCGCATTTAAACTTGCCGGAAACTTCTTTAAAGACCTATGTCGGTAATCGTTTCTTAGAAACGTACGTAATATTTCTTAAAAACGCGATGAAAAGTGAATTTATTGGAAAATCATGACGTATGTTGGTAGTTACATGTAACCGGCCAGATGCCTAGCCAATATGGATAAAAGTAATTTGGAATATCTTATGTTTACAATGTAGGGAAGGTGTTTATCCACTCCGAATTCTCTATATGCTAATTTTATAATACTGAGATTTACAATGAATCCTAACTTTTTATTCACCCCATTAATATGTAAATATACAGTCGGAAAAAAAATACACTTTCCTTATAATATTTGTTTGCTGATATAATTTTAAAACAATATTAATCGGTGCTAGAGGATGTTCCATAATTTAATTTTCCTCACTCTGGGCCATAAATGGGGAAGCATGTGACCAATTTCAGGCTATAATGATAGCAAGATTAGTGAGATGGCAGCAAGGCAGATAATTCAATATCCTATCTAACTTCTGCTTTACCCATTTAGAGTATCCAGGAAAACGAAAATCATTACTTCAACATAATTCATACTTTTAATGTCATATATGTTTCTTGGAATCCTGGATCCAATCAACAAAACGTTATCTTTATGATATAGAGATAGGGTTTTTCTTCTGTCTAGAAAATTTTACCAGATATGAACAAAAAGACCTCTCGGAAGTCTTAGGAAAGTGGTTTTTTTTTTAGTGCATGATATAAACTTGATACCACTTGATGTCCGTACAAGTTGGTTTCAACCAGAATAGGTAGCATTGGATTAATTTTTAGAGAAGTCAAACTTTACCAGGCGAGATATTCAGCAACGAGATTTGGCCATTTTGCTTCAAAGTGAAAAAGCTAAATTCTTGTAATTTTTCATATTCTAAAATTCCATTTCAAAATCAGAAACTATAAAGATAACCCAAATTATAATCCGTGTAAATATTTCATGTATAATAATCCAATTCAATACTATAAGTAGAAAGGTAAAAATCTAATGGAAATTTGACTATTTCAGTTAAGAATTACTATTGATTGGAATTACAATGTTTAAAATTAAGCGAAACAAACAAACGAAATATTAGTCTTGAGATATCGGAAGGAGCAAGCATATATGTTTGGAAAATAAACTGTATGCTTCTTCGAGTAAATAGTCTAAGTAAACTGATTGTAATAACAATCAAGAAAAATATATCTGATATAATACCCTTAGAAAGTCTCACTACACTTCGGTCACATGATCATTTGATTTTGATCAAAATAAAGTGTTATTTTAAAGTATTATTTAGTAATAACTAAAATACATTTATCACTTATATTATCACTTTATTATTTTAAAATAAAAATAAATTTTTGTTGAAAGTAAAAATACCAAACAGCCTTTTATATCTCGATCATAAAATCCAAAAATTTAATACACCTAACTTTAAGCAAAAAAACAAACCAAGTAACCATGTGATCCAAATTTCTCTATCATTCACCATCTCCTCTTCCTCACTTATTTTTTCTTTTGTGAAGAATGCAATAAATGTGCAAGTGCATTACACATATATGATTATCATTCACAAAATTTTGAGACAAATTAAAATCATTTTCTTATATATTTTCTTTGAAAAAAACTTGTTAAAAAAAATAATAAAAATGTAAAATCATTAGCTTTTGCATTTTTGGATAATGTACTTCAGATTAAAGTTGAAATGACAAATAATAATCAACTGTGAGGAATATACAAACAATTCCTTAACTTTTTCGATAATGGGACTTTAAAGTTTCAAGAAACTCAAACTAAATTTTTGGAAGCAGTGTTAACCACACCGAAGTTTCTTCACCAAACCCTAATGCATAGGGTAGGCTGGGGTGAGGGAGAGTCATTTAAAAAACAGTGCCATTTATTCTAGCCCCAAAAAATATTTATTTCATTGGCGATAGGACTGGATTCGATTTTCGGGTCTACGCTAGGATTTATAAGTGTTGCTAGCTACAGAAGTAGTTGCTACCTCTGCCTCCGTCCAGCCATCTGATCAGGCAAAAAGTTCTGTAACTGAGCTGATGTCCGTTCCTAAATCTGAAACGGCGGCAATTTCTGACATCTATTCGTCTGCTATGAAGCCAATTGGAAACATAATTTGGTTTTGTTTAAGGCTAAAAAGTTTCAATCTCTTGTTTTAACTCTAATTTCGTCACAGCCCTGTCCCTGTCTAAAGATCTTTCAGAGTCGTCTAGCTACCAAAAAATGAAGTCAACTTATTTTCTTAGCTGCTGTTAAACATTCCAATTGAACTATTGCAATTCTTGTTACATGATATAAACGCAAAAATTCAGTAAAAGGCTTAAATATTGCTTTAGTCATTAAATGTTAAATTTAATTGAAGAATTAAATATTTCAAAAGCCAAGTCAAAAATAGCCAAGAATTTGTCAGATCAGCTTTAAGTCAGAAAAATTATCCACAGCAAAAGATGAGCTTAAATTAAATTTTTTTAAACAGAAAAAAATATTTTCTGTTTAATAAAAAGTATAAAGCATTTTAATTTATTATTTAAAATCTTAACATAATCCAAGCATAAAAAATAGTTATTATTTTTTCAAATAAGCTATAAAACAGCTTTTCACGAAAGAAAAGCAATTAAGGCGAAAGAAAAAAATAAATAAAATAAAAAAGTTCAACAATTAAAAACATTAAACAACGGCCAAAAGGAGACAGAGAGAGAAAATGCATGAACATAGAAAATTTAATAAGTGCAGCAGCTTTCGCCATGCAGCTTCTCTATCCCTAATTTAATATAGTATTATTGTTTGAACAATAAATTTATACCAAACATATAAATAAAATATAATATGCATTACATTTAATTATAAATATTAAATTATAATAAAACAAAAACAGTACGTAACGGTGATTAATAAACCCATGAAATTTAAATTAGTAGATACCTGAAACCACCTTTTTTTTTTATAATATTTATTGTTATTTTTAGAAATCCCAATTGTGTTCTCCACTATAATCCCTTCCGAAATCCGCCACATACCAAAATATATACTATAGAATTTACATGGCGTGCAATTTATAAGCCTCTAAAAATGTAAGATATGATCAAAACGTATGTCAACTTTTCGAGTAAATGAATCAATGATCATTCAATCAATATACTAGCCAATAGTCAATCAATGATGACGAGTATATAAATCAATGATTTTTTTTCAAATATAGAAAAAGTCTGCACACTCACTAATTAAAAGAACCAATTGCAATTTTCAAATTCAAAAATCGCGAATCATCACACTTCATTTGTGAGTTTGTGTGGAAGGGAAAGTAGTCTGTTCAGGCAACCACCAAAGAGAAGCCTGAAGAAATTTTCAGGCAAATGCTATCTGCTTAGGCAAATACACCTTCTGGGCTCAATGACGAGACAAATAATACACGTATGTTTATGAAGTAAAAATTAAGTGAGCAGGAAGTTATTGTAACTGAATAATTAGAATAATAATGAAGCAAACAAACAAACAAAAATTCATCTTTTAGCCGAAACCGAAATTCGGCCTATGAACAAAATTTCTAACATTATTTTTAACAAAATTTTCGGAAGGAGAAAAATGAAACTATTGCATAAAAGGAGAAGAACAAAAAAAAAATTACTTGGTGTTTCTGACAATCATTTCCGACAGCTAATTAGCCTTCACTAGCAGTTGACATTGACAGATTGTCCTCATTAATAAAAATATGTTAACAGCGTTATAACCTTCCTCTACAATGAAGATATTGTATGATTTTCATCCCATGTAGAATTACAAGCAAATTCTTGAAAATAAATAGGCTGTAATTCCACTTGAAATTTATGAATCTTTAAAAAAAAATAAATAAATAAACAGAAATATTATCCAGGAATTGTTATAACTGCAATAAAAGCATTAATTAAAAAGAGATATATCTGCCAATTGGAAGGTCTTGCCATAGCCACAGTTAGAAATAAGATCATCCCTTCTTTTCAAAGGAGATTAATTATTTGATCATATCTTACATAAATTTCAATGTTGTTTATTGAATAAATAGAGGAAAAACAAATTCATTATTAATCTTACTTTCAAATTAATTACCTTTAACAAACACATCACGATATAAACAACTTACAAATGTTTATAAAAAATGCAAAGTGAACTAAAAAAAAAACTAGTTATAGAAAATTTAACTTTATAATAAAATACCGAACTTTAAGAAATAATAAATCAGATACGCATACTTTATTATAGAAAAATCTTTGTTGAAATAAATCTTTTAACAGAACAGTTTCGGCAATATCCATCTGATCTTTGCACTCTGTAAGTTGTTAAACAGAGAGAGAGATTCGTACTGGAATATCAGGCTTGCCAGATCTTTTCAGAGAAGTCTAAGAAGAGAGGCTTAAGTATCAAATTTGAAAAGATACTTTTTAAAAACCGAAAACTTATCTAAAAACTAATGCAAAAGTATTCCAAATTTTCTCTCTTGCATTTCCATGAACATTTTGTTAAATATTTCTGCGACTCTATTCCTTACTGGAATTTTAGTTCTGGCAGATTCTATTATTTAAAAAACAATATGACTAACCAATGCCTGTGGTCATTGTTGGTCCCCAACAGACAAAGCTAATAAATACACTTGTTACTGCAAAAAATACAAGCGTCATTACTAAAGGTAAACCAGCAATGCCGAAAATTGTAAATGGTTTAACAGGTGGTGGTCTTGGCGGAGCTACTGGACAACTTTCTTCACAATCCATACAACTGCATGGTGGTGTGTCTTTCTGTAATCATAAATGTGGAGAAAAAAAAAATCAATTTCTGGAAATTCATAATCCTTTTGATCATAATAAAAAAACAGCAAATGTAATTATTGTTTCATAAAATTTATAAGATTGTTTGTGCCTTATTTGTGCAATAATGAGATGCGGAAGTTGTATCATATTTTTAATTGATATGTATAAGATCTTTTTTTTTTTTTTTTATTGGATAACTATATAACAAAATACGATTTTGGAGGTCTTTAGAACTTTGATTCTGATTCTAAAAAAAAAAAAATCGTGGTTTCAAGAGCAAGGTAACAATAATGGATGTTAATTATTGTAAACAATTATTGTCATATAAAGGCTATTTTCATCAGAGATATCCGTGATAGCCTGCGCTTTTTATGGTCATGAAGCAATTAATAATTAACTTTCAGATATTCTGGTTCTAATACTTCATTTCCAGGGTTGTCTTATAAATATTTTGTCAGCTGTTTACTACTGAATAGAATTTTTATCTTTATTTTAAGTTGTTTATATTTTAAAAGTAATCTCCGAACAGGCACTATATAAGGTATTTTATGTCTATATATAAGGCATTATATAAAGTCTCACTATATAAGGTATATATGTAGGTTTATATAAGATATTTATAAGATGGTTCATGACCACAAAAAAAAGCAGGCTATCACGGAAAATATCTCTAATGCTTTCCAGCTCTGCGGAACAGCTACTTATTTTTATTGTTTAAATTCACTAACTTTTGACCTTTACTGCTATTTAAGCAAAATAAATATACTAATAAATTAGCATAACAATAATCTGATCATTTTGAAATGGATGTTCTTTTTCTTAACAAAAAAACGTTTACTTTCCAAACCTGAAAATCTTATATTCCGTTTGTATAAGAAAGATAGTTCTGAATTTCACGATTTCGGACAGCTAACAGAGTTTAAATATTTTAAATCTTTCTACAAGAGAGTGGTTGCTTTTCTTTTATCTTTGTTTTTTTTTTAATCTACTTATTTTGAAAAAAAAATCAAGTATTGCATTCAATTGCGATATCCTAAAATATGACAAAATTCATCATTACTGTAAATTTTTTCTTATTTTGGAAACATACCATAACAAAAAATTTATTTTTGCAAAAATTTATCAGTTAATATAAACTATTTGCGCTATGAAATATTAGACTCGGGCCAAGGTTTTTACATCCAGATGACCATGAAATCAGTTAAGTTGAAGGCCAGTGTTGATCTTTACTGGTCACGAAAGGGTCTTAACCACTGTGATTCACCCTTAACCCAAATAAAAGTGTACTTTTTTTTTATGTATTTTATAATTTTTATAATATTTCTAAAGTTTTTTTAAAAATTCATTCAAACAGAAATGAATTGTTTGTATAATAAAATCATAGAGAATAATTCGAAAAAAATATTTATTCTGAAATTATATTTTAAAATATAAACAACTTAAAACAAATATATAAAAATCTTATTTGAGTTGTAAAATGAATTCAGTAAAATGTTTAGTAAACATCTGACAAAATATTTATGAGACAACCTAGGAAATGAAGTATTAGAACCAGAATATCTGAAAGTTAAGTATTGTTTAAGCATAATGTATATTTAAAACTGTGTTCCTATCATCTATACTTTTTAGCACATAGATATAACATTTATCCTTATACTGTTCACAATATTTTAGCACAAAAATAATCTTTAGCCCAAATCTTTTAAATCTATTATCTATTACGAATTGGATAACAAACTTGTATGAACATTAACGTATGATATGTTCGAAACACAATTCTTATATTTCATATACATTCTTACTTAATCCTACTGTTATAAAAAAGTAGCCAGATTTGGATACTGGCCACTCAGGAATTACGAATTTAATATTCCCTCGTTTGAATGAACGGTTTTTAGAATCAACCTAGGAAATCATGAGGAAAGCTTTGTCACAACGGATTTTCCCCGTCAGTTTTTCGCTTTTTTCTCCAAATGGCTTCTTCGCTTCTTCTTTTTTTTGAATTTGGAATATTTGCTATTCCTCTTATAGGTCTATCATTTATATTTCAAAATTTGTCAGAGCAAATTCATTTCAATACGGCAAAGTGTTCTCTCTCTCTGGGGAGATGTGACGATTGGCTTTCCTCTAAAATGCGGTTTCACTATATTGTATGGTTTCTCTAATCATAATATATTAAAAAAAATTAAATTAGGAAGAAAAATTTAGCTTTTGAATCTGAAAAAAAAATAGGCAATTGTTAGATTAGATTCATAACCTCCGCTTTGTCATTTTGTAGCATTTTTGACTTACAACGTTTTTTGAGAAAACTGATTTAGAGAGAAATGAAGGAGGAACTTCATTAAGGTTTCCCTCAAAAAATAGATTTTATATATCATTATGGTTCCACCTCCTATTACATAATATTAATAACATTTGAATGTGCAGTAAAAATACCAATTTTGAAAAAATATTTGTCATAAGCTGGATACTGAGGAGTGTAGTAAAGAAAGCTGAAAAAAATGTCCGGAACTAAAAATTGTGGTTTGCAGTTTCTGAAGCATGAGAAAAAAAAAACAAACGTGGCCGAAGAAATTTATGCAGTGGAAGAAGAGCGTGTGAAACTTCTTGTAAACAACCTAGTATTTTAGCACTACACCAAATTATTGAGAATAATATAATTACATTAATTCCTTGGCTGCATGGTGTAATCTGTGGACTCATTGGTATAAATTCATCTATTGTGTTATTGGTTTCTATAAAATTCAACAAAAATGGTACAAAAGGATTCTGTGATGGATCACCCATATATGAAAACCATCTGAAAAAAAAAGAAAAGAAAATTATTACAATTGTTACTGTATAGCTACATTACAAAGTAAGTTTTAAAATATAATGTATCGAGTAAACTATTGTTATTAACATCCTAAACATTTTTATGTTTGACTTTGGCCTATTATTATTAAAATATTTAGGTATAGTAGGGCCAAGAAGACATTGAGAGCTGGATTGACCTCTAGAAAAATGATGTAAATCAACAGGAGAAAAACGAAAGGGCACTATTATCCTTCCAACTGTAGAAGGATGTAAGAAAAGATTGACACCGCAACGAGATGATCTTCAAACAAATAACTTACATTTGTAAAAAAATAGCATACCTAAAGTTAGAAAATTTATTTAATTCTACACGCATCAAAAACGAAGCCTTTACTTTGGGGAAATCTAATACCAAGCAAAAAAGCACAGATGATAATCTAGATCTTCAATATGCTTCAGAAAGCTTGAGAATAAGCTTATACAACTTAGATGGTACACTGAAGTTTCATACAAAAAGCCTGAAATATTTTTAGTACCACAAAGTTAAAAAAAATCTTGATGGGAATTGTGACAAGGATTTACCAGGAGGACAATCTAGAAAGCTGCCAACGAGACCTGCAAAAATGAAAGTTAAAAACTGGGAATTGTCCGATAAATTGCTGAAGAAACCGTGAATAATTAGAAGAGTACATAAAGCAAGCTGACAAGCTTAAATCTTTGTACCAACAGGTCTACCAAGAGATTAGACTTGGCAAGCTTGAAAATCGAGTAACCAGTTCTTGAATTCCAGTATTCTTGAATCTCGGAAAAATTGCGCTCTTTAAAGATATTTGGCAAGACAAAGAGAAAAAGTTTATTAAATAATTAAAGCCATGACCATAAAAGATATTTAATTCTGTTGGAACATCTATTAATGAGAATAATTCTATAATAACCTCTCCAACGCATAATACATGAAGATGGGTGAGTGTCACCCTTTAACCGACTTATCTGGCTGACCCAAACTTAATCTCAGATATCCAGCATATGTAGATTTAACTACAACTACAGAAATAATCTTCGAACTACAAAGCAGTTATGAAATAAATCTTTACTCGCCAAAACTGATACAGATCAATTACCATATTGTAAAAAACTTTATGTCATTAGATTCATTGCACATATTTTCATGAAAAGAAGTTTTGGACTCAATAAAGTACACTAGTGCGGCGATCAAATAACTTCCTTGAGAATTATAAGCTGAACATAGCCTGCCAAAGTCAAATCAAATAAATCTTTTTTAAAAAACCAAATTAATTCCTTATAATGGTATTCAAATCGTTAGGCCTTAAAATTATAATGAGGTGTTTGTACGACAATGGCCAGAGGAGTTTTTAAAGAAAAAGAATTCTTTGTTGCTCTACGTTTCAGGTACCATCGGTGCCCTTCTTGACATACCTTTCTTGGCACACTCATCATTCGCAACCATCACATCACATTCACGTACAACTGGTACACTAAACCCACTTACTCTGGAAGACCATCACTTCCATTCAGATCATCCTTTACACCAAAAAATAAACACCATAAAAAACCTATATAACCGTGCAAACCATTTATCGGACTCATCGTTCCACCAGGACAATGTCAAAAAAATAACTGGTTAACAATGATTATCCCATTCATCTAATTTCAAAACCATCCAAAACTACACAAAGAAACCTAACACGAACACTGGAAAAGGAGGTCCACCTAACACGAACACTGAACCTCCTATTTATCACTCGCTCACCTTCATTAGTCCTCTTTCCAATAGAATCAATAACATCCTCAAAAACTTGGAACAGGCTTCTCCCCCACCAACAAACTAAATAAAATCTTTTCAAAAATTAAAGGCCATATTGAAAAATCTAACAAAACATATCCGATATACAAACTTCAATGTATTACACCCAATTGCAACGCCTGCTACATAGATGAATCCAAACAGTTTTGTACAAAAAAGACTTAGGCAACATGAACTAGACATTATTAACAAAAAAAAAAACCTGGCAGCACTGCTCTCTCTAAACACGCTCAGACTTTCAATCATGTCACTGATTTCAATAATCCTTCCATTTTAACCACTTACCCCTAACCATTTAAAACGTCTTCTATCCGAATCCTTACAAATTCACTTCCATCCAAACTCTATTCATTTTAAAAAAAGACAAAGAAATCATTACGTTAACTTATAACAATATTTTTCTAACTATAAAAAAAGATACTTGCCATAATTTGGCGAATGTTAATTTGTTGAAATTGCCGCGCCTCACTATAAACATTTTTCTTATCCCTCCCACCTTTTAACAGTTTTTTTATAAATTTTAAAAAAATACTCTTTCTTTTCAATCTCAAGTTTTCAACGTACACCCCCTTCTCCTACTCTAAAGGTAGCTTTGTCTGTTTTATATTTTTTCTTATTGTCAATATCATTTTATTTAATTTACTGTCACTTTTATGTTATAATTTCTTCTATTAATATTTCTCTAATTTAATTTTTTTTAATTTTTTTTTTTATATAAATCTAAGCACTTTTCTTGTAACTACAATACTGTACAAATGTATTTTCTCCAGTAAATTTTACAGGGTTCCTGAAAAAGGGCATCCACCCAGTGGTACCCGAAACGTAGAGCAACAAAGAATTCTTTTTCATAAAAAAACTTCTCTAGCCATTGCCTTACAAATACTTCATCAAAATTAATTTCATTTCTGGCAATTAAATCGTTCTGGCAAACTTAAGATTTTTTATTATATTTACTCTAGAAATAGTATAAAAAAAAATTGAATTTTATTGCAAAATGATGTATTTAATTGTGAAGGTGTTGGAATAATGAACTCCTGTTTTTTTTAAGTTAAATAAAAAGTTCTTTGCAAGTAAAGTTAAGTTAAACCAACATTTTTATGGGTAATTTTTAAATAATAATATTTAAATTTTTAAAAGTTAAACACTAAACTAGACTTAAAAAAAAAAGGATTTATAAGTTTTTGCAAGGTTATTCTTTACATTACAAAGGTTATTTTTTTTCTCCCCGAACTTTTGCAGAATATCTAAGAACAGTTATAAAAAACAAAGGCTTTATCTTTCTCCACCAAATTTTCTAAGCAAACAACTTTTTTCACAACACATATTCGATGAATACAGAAACTAGGCGAATGTTAGGATCACCAATTTCAGCACACCTTACTTTATCGGGCATGCGACGCTACATGATAGCCATTATCCACTACTAAGAAACGAAACATGATATATGCCGTTTTCATGAGTTCTCTATTTTCTATAAATTGTTTTTGATAGTTAAAAGATAATCTTCCTTAAGAAATAATAATAAACTGATACTTAGCCATATAAATTTATTATAATTAAAAAAATACTATAACACTAACCTAGATGCGGAACACTTCATGGATCCCCACTGGCCACACATTATGTCCATAGCAAGCTGGCCAGTTGACGGCACTGAGACTCCTTTACAAGAGCTGTATGTTCCTTCCGTATATTCGGGATTGATGTAAATATCCACACTCATAACTATTGTTTCTGTACATATAAATCAACGGTTAATCATATTTTATTGAAAACCTAAATTTTCGTACCAAATTTATTAATAAAAAAAATTATATTATATATAAATAAATAAATAACTCACTATTATTTACTGTAACTTCTGTAGAAGTTACATTCATAAATGTAGATTGATTTGGAGAACAGGCAACATTACATATATGAGCTACAAGATTTTGTAAACATGATGGACATCTACTCAAAAAATTAGCGGCTAAATTTATTTGCATGTCCATTGTTTTCAATTGTTTCGTATCACAACATGTTTTCAAAGGTTTATTTCCTGAAACAAAATAAATTAAATAAATAAACAAATTTTCTTGATAATAAACAATTGAAATAAAGAAAAAAACTGTTTATGCTATTCTGTTCACTGACTCATAGGAAGTCTAAGATAATATTATTATTATTATTATTAGCATTAAACAAAACAAAAAAATTAAATTACACACTGAGTCATTGGCTCTGTGCAAGTCTGTGTTGTCACACTGTCTGAAAAACGCATCCTGAAGAAGATGGGCGAACGCCCGAAACTGGTCGATGACCACAAAATGAAGCAGGCTACCACGGAAAATGTCTCTGATGCTTTCCAGCTCTGCGGAACCAACCACCACAACAAATTTTTTTTTAATTTAAGGCGCGTCAACATCTATGGTCATTGGCGCCCGGACCTTCTCAGTGCACTCTCGTTACAGACAACACTGTCCATCACCGGACAGTGAGCTGTAGAGTCTCCTGGGAAGAGAAAATCTAAAAGCAGCACAGCTGGGCTCGAACCCAAGAATTTCGCATGGGAGTCCAGTGCGCTAACCACAGAGCTAATCGATTCCCTTTATTATTATTATTATTACAACGGCAAGGGTTTGCCAAAATAATACAGATAGTAGAGGAAACATAAATAATAAACCTCTGGAAAAGCTACTGAAGCTACCCAGTGGCAGTACTCCGCAAAAGAACTTCATTCGTTAACAAGTGACTTATTAGTCACGAGGCCATTGTCGCTTGAGACGTCCTAGGGAGGATTGTCGGGGAGTGTTTGGGAAGATAGGTGGACGGATTGGTTAAGGTGTTGTGGAATTTCTTATATCGAATTGTGGTTAAGTCGGAAAAGAAATGGTTGGTTGGATGGTTGAATGGGTACGGTTGGAGCACTGATAATATAGTAAGGAGCACTGACGATAGTTCCTTACTTAGGAATCCTTACTAAGGATTTTAGATTGTAAAGTATGGATACTTAGGAGATTGGAATATTTGGCAGAATCCCATAGTTCGATTCCCCGTAGGTTTATATTAGTTTAAGTAAGTCGTTTGTTTTCTAGCGATCGTCGAGATCTGTTGTCTAGTAGTCTTTTCAGCTGTCTGTAACGTGTATTCAGTTCTTGTGGCTTAAGTCATCTGTCTGAGTTCTATGTTAATCTTTTATCAATGTGCAGCCCAAGATGCGGATACATCAGCGACTGGAAGTGGAGTTTGGTTATAGTATACAGAAGGGAGAGTTATTCTTCTAAACGTGAATGATATATACTGGCATTTACTCTCATTTGATTTTATTTTCCGCCTGTGGAACCATTTCTCTCCATTTGAAAGGTGATTCTGTATGTTTGTTTGGGAGTCTACTGGAACTGGATCAGAAGAGAAAACAGCAGTATCTACCGCGTAGATGGAGAGGATAGGTTGCCACTCTAAACCAACGCCTGAAGACCAAAATATTTAAAAAAAAAAAAAAAAACCCTATGCGTGAACGGCCAAGGCTTGCCAACGCGATTTTTACGTAGGGGGCGTGTGCGAAAACCCACACCGTTTAGTTTCCGGCCCTTCGTGTACCTAGAGCGCTACTAACTGTAGCTTCCCACATTTTATCACGATGCTGGGTCAACACCGATTTTGCACTCACGGGAATCGAACCCTGAATTTCACGTACACCAAAAGATATTTATTTACAAAATAAAAATTACTTTGCTACAATTTTTAAATCAATCATAACTACTGAGATTCACACTTCTAAAATATAACAAAAATGAAATGTTCAATAAATATTTAAAATTATTTCTTTCAGATAATAAGCAATAAATTTTACGATAACTTTATATAGAATTATTATCAAGAGCAGTATAAACAATCAAACATAATCAAAACATATGTACACATAAAAGACTACATATATGTTAAAATTAAAAAAATATTATTGCGTCATAAGGTTTTGTTTATTACTATTTTTATTTAGAAAAGTTTAACATAAATAAATACGATAACAATTAAATATTTATAAGAGACATTTTATAAAATACATACAAACATAGACATATGTATGTAATGTTCTTTTAAATTCTAAACTCTGTGTGTTGTTATTTCAATGTTATTCGAATTTCATGAAGGAATTGATCAATATAAATGAATGTTGATGAGATGCGGGTACTTTATTAAAATGAATTACTTTTAACAAGAGGAATGGAAATTACTTTTTAAAAAGTTTTATATTCATTCTTTAAGAATTCCTCACTTATTCTATTTCGATAAATTTGTTAAAAATTCACTTTTGTATTTATAATTAATTTTTTTTAATAATCAATTCTAAAATTTATTCACACGCCTTTTTTTTTATTGCAATTTAAACAGTTATTAATGATAAATTTTCTTCAAACTTATAATTCTTATTCGATGTTTTGTTGTGTTCAATGTTAGAACAATGGGAGAATGTATAATTAATAAAACTTTTTTTTGAGGCAGGCTTCATCTTACTCCCTCCTCTAAAAACCCCCTGAATAAACTTTCTCAGAATGAAGTATTTATATTGTCAGAATACAAAATTTAATGAAATCCATCGGTGATTTTTATGGAGAAAAATCTGTTCAGTAAACAAACGCATTTCCGGTCGGTCAATCGAATTTTTTTCCCCCCCGAACTCGTAATTCTGGCAACATATTTAATTTGAATTAATATTATATTCAGATAAGGAATCATATAAATAAACTAAAATAGTTCTTTATTGGTAAACAACTCCATCTTTCTCCCAAAAGTACCCTTAGATGGAGAAATGTTTCAAATGAAAATCCGTAGCTCTTAATATGGATAATTTATGTACGAAGTATACAGCCCAAAACTGAAAAAGTTTATTCTGTAAAATGTTACTTCCGGTTGAGAATTTTTTTACAGATTATTGGCTATCAGATCCCATTGTTATACCTAAACAATGTCAAGTTTGAACTTTCACGGATTTTTTGGTTTTGAGCTGTGCTGTTTTTTTTTCTTTTCAGAAAAGAATTGAATTGAAAATTGAAAGAAATTGAAAATTCACTTTTTGAAAATTTAATTGAGAATTGAAAAGAATGGACAGGCAAGGAAAGTCATAGCCATGTTCAACCAAGTTCTGTGGAGTACCGAAATCCTTCCTAGTAAGAAAAAACATATTTTTAAGGCAATATTCCATGCTAAAGAGCAACATACGGGGCTCAGACGTGGACCATAACAAAGCAGTACAGAGAGACACTGCTAGCAGCCGAAATGGATTTTTGGAGACGGTCTGCTAGAAAATCGAGGAAGGAAAAAGTGGAGAATTCCGAAATTAGAAAGATTTTAGGAATAAAGGAAAACTTTCTCCAGGCTATAGAGTAAGAAGCAGGAGCACCAATTGTTTGGCCACGTAAAAAGAATTGAAAATGGGGAAGACCTAGAAGAAAATGGATGGATGGAGGTCAGCAAGAGCATGCCGGATATGGATTGACAGAAGAAGACGCCTTGGATCGCGAAGAATGGAAAAAGGCAATATGTTGCGAGACAGAAATATTCTGATAAAGCTGAGTAGGATTGGATAACCACTTTTAGTGCAGAAAAAAAAATCTGTGCTGTTTTACCTACATATACATACCTAAACAAAAGGGACCTTAAAATGTCTCATTTCCGGTGAAAACTCGATATAGAAAAATTAACACGGTCGCAATACTTACACTTACAATAGTAAGATAGGTTCATAAATATGTAGATAGCACTCCCAAGTTTAAAGAAAATCATTGCTCCCGTTTTTCAAGAATTTTTCCAAAAATCTCAAAAACTTATTCTCCAGTAAAGAACATTTCCAATTAACCGGATATTCTACAAATTTTTAATTCTGGCAGCATTTTTAATTATCTTATTGTTGTTTAGGTGGTAGAACAATGTATTATATTGAACTGGAACTTTAGAGAATAGCTCAACGTTGCAGGCTCAGGAAAAATGTTACAAATATAAGTGACGGGTTCGAGTCCAGCTGTGCTGCTCTTAGATTTTCTCTTCCTAGGAGCCTCAACAGCTCACTGTCCGGTGATAAACCGAATGAGAGAGCCCTGTCTGGAGGCCGGTAGAGCACTTAGAAGGCTCCATAGATAGATGTTGACGCGCCTTAAATTTAAATATATATATATATATAAGTGATAGGCATTTATGTGTAAGGAAATGTATGGTGTTTATAAAGAAAATCGTCGAAAGATGATTTAGTAAAATTCATGTAATGGAATCCGATTCATAGGATCCGAAGAGCGAAGAAGCAGACATTAAATGAATCAAACGTTAGTTACTTCCCACCTAGGCCAGAGTAGGGAGGGAGAATTCGATTCATATATATACAGAGCGACAGTAGAACAGTTCAAGACAGTTTTACGACAATATTTACAACAGTACACCCAGTCAACAACTTATCTACTTACTTTCTAATTACTCAGCCAGTCTGTCTCTTTATTATTCTCTCGCTACCTAACTTCTATTTTACTATAAAGTCTTTGCAGTTTGTGTTTGCATTTATTATACAGTGTTCAGCATATCATCTAGTTTATTTCTAATCTCATTCCTAAATCTATTCTCTCTCCTCACATCCATCATATTCATACTTCCACAATCGATAAATTCTGTTCGAAACAGATCCGTTGGTGATGATATTAACATGGTTTTATTAAGTTTAAGATTCATGTAATTTTTACTTTCACTTACTCTTCTTGTAAAAGAGGAAGTATTGTAATTGTGTTTCAAAAATTGTTTGTTGAAATACAAGTTTTGAGTTTCTCCCTCTCTAGTACTAAAAAGCAGATTTTTAGAAATTGATCTGTTTCGACTCTATTGCACTCTACCGAATAATTTTTTTTTAGTTTTTCTCGAAAACTATTCCCAACGATTTCCTTCAAACTTGTTATGGAAACTTACATAAACCCTAGCTGTAGTAACGTAATTTATGTATTAACTCAAGTGAAAAAAAACAAAAAACAAATCACTATTTGTGGCATGAAAGCGTATCAATAGAATAAGAACATTTCACGCACAAATGGTAACTTTCTTGTACTTAAAAATAATGTATTCATTAAATACAAAATCTGGTATGAAACTCAGACACCATTATCTCTTTAACACTCTAAACTATATCTGGTATTTTATCCATCGTAGCATGCATATTTATATTGTACTTGTCCGGTTTCGGATTTTCATCCATCGTCAGAGCAAATTCATCAAGTTTGTGTAGAGAGTTCATCACTTCAACTTAATGTTTCCTGTTACAGTCACACTTCAACTGTATATATGTAAGGGAGGTTATAAGGTTATGTTACTATGTGTGTGTGTGTGTGTGTGTGTGTGTGTATTTAAGGACAAAGTGGAATTATTATAAATTATGATTAAACATTGGAAAATAGTGTATAATAAATAGCATATTTGGAAGAATACTTTATATCGAAATTTTAATAGTGTTGTTAAGTATGCTCAATGTTTTTATCTTAACAACTCATATACTTAACAACATTATTAAAATTTAGTTATAAAGTATTCTTCAAAACATGCTATTTTACGTATTATACACTATTTTCTAATGTCTAAACGTAATTTATAATAATTCTACTTTGTCATTAAATACACACACATAGTAACATAACCTTATAACCTCCCTTACATATATATATATATACAACCAACAAGTGTGAGTGTGTGTAACAGAAACATTAAGTTGAAGTGAACTCTCTACACGAACTTGGTGAATTAGCTTTGACTATGGATGAAAATCCGAAACCGGTCAGGGAACAATATAAATATGCATGCTACGACGTATAAAATGCCACATGTTATCCAGTATTGCGGACCCATCCACATATTTCCCTCTAATATAATTAGAATTTTAATTGGCAAAAAAAATATTCTTCTTGCCGTTGGTGGTGGTGGTGGGGGGAACCGTACTAACATGTGTTAGCTTTTATTTCACATCATTTCATTGGTATTCGGCTATCTGTACTGACTATAGTATCATAGTATCCAAAGAGAGTATTCGTAGCAGAGAAAGAGAGACAAAATGACAGCACCGAGAGAGTGGTCCAGTCATTTTATCTGTCTTTCTCTGCTACTATTACTCTCTCTTTGAGGGGATGATGTAATTGTATCCAAAGAGGGTATTCGTAGCAGAGAAAAAGAGACAAAATGACAGGACCACTCTCTCGGACTAGAGTGGGAAAACCACGGACAGAAGAAGAACGAGAACAGTTCATACAACTGAGGTCACTCTCGCCATCCAGTCACACTAAGTGTCATCACCACTTTTCCACTCTACCATACTCGTATCATTTCAAGTGTAAAGTCCAGGCAGTCAGTGTCACTTATTATATTATACAGTGTTAACCATATTCTGTTAAATCATTCTAACCAGACCAATTCATTCCTTCAACAACCCCATTATAAATATAGGCATTGTCACCACAAAACTTTGTTTAGGCAGTTTAATCACTATAACTACATTTGTCAAAGAAAATTGATTTTTGGGGTGGGGTCTGGGAGAATAGTAGCGTTTTTTTAGGCTTTCCTCCAAATTATCACTTTAGTATATATATTGTCACGCAGCCAGTGGTGCCATCTAGGAGAGAAGGCAGGTACCTAAGGTTCTCCTGGTGGCCGCTGGAAGCGCTCTAGTTCTCTCTAGAAGAATCGAGGAAGTTCTAGAAGATTCCCCACCAGTATAAATATTGGGACCGCAGAGAGTTGGGAGAGTTTTCTAGTTATAAACCAAGTGTACATTTATGGAAAATGTACAAAAAGTGAACAAAATGAACTTTTGTGGTTTAAACTGTGAATTAATTATTATTAAGTGTTGTATTTTGTAATTTATCGTGTATAACAATAAATTGGTGTTTTCTTTATTGAAGTTTTAGAGTATTTTATCTATACGAACCCACTTATAACTAGTTGCAATAGCTAGTTTAGAGGCAAAAACGTTACAATATGGTTCTGCCACCTCTATAATATTTATGCTAGAATTCCAATGTAGAAGAAAATTTGTTTAATCGGAAGTGTTTGTTTAATCGGAAGTGTAATTTCACAGGATAGGTTTTTCTTTTTAGTTTTTTATAATTTTCTCGAAAGCGACAATAACGATTTCCTTTAAAACTTTGAATACTAAAACAGAAAGATATAAACCTATCACGTTTATTTGTAATATTTTCCTGGAAAACGTTGATTTTAAAATTCAAATGTGTTTGTTCAATATTATTTTGGTGCTATTTACAATGTAATCAGTCTCTATCTGCTTCTGATGGTAGGTTGGTACTTGTTCCCCCACCACCACCTTTATATTTATGTTAGGATATATGATCACAACTTGAAATTAAAGAAAATTTGTCATTTTATATATATAACTGCATTAAGTGGTATAAAAGAAATTTGTGTGTGAGTGTTTCTCAAAAGATATTTTTCGAAATACAATCAATCAATAAAATATTCATGTTTTAATCATTAAATAACTTCCCTCAATGATGGAAGTAATTTACATAATACATAATACCTAATATAATTTACATAATAAATTGATCTAATAAAGAAATAATTTCAAGAAATTTCCATCTTTCAAGAATATAAATTAAAAGAATATTATATATTCTACTTAGAAAGTATTCTTAATATTCTTTATTATATCACCAGTCTTAATACAATACACAATATCATGGAATTCCGGTCTTTGGCAAGTGACTACAAGCAAACTATTATTGAAGAATAGAGGGCCCTTTAAATTCCTACCATTTCACAGGGGCGGCGTGTCGCGTGTAAGAAATATAACCTCGTCAGATATGTGTCCTGACCTTCACCGATGATAGATAATACCAGGCTGCCAGTGCAGATGATATAAAACTGTGTTTTTTTTTTTTTTCTAACTAAAGGTATTAGTGTAGTGGTTTTGAGCATGGACTAGTATCTTGGAGGGCCCTAGTTCCGAACCCGCGTTTACGTACACTTTGCTAAATTCTATATTCGTTTAAAAAATGTTAATGGTAAAGTATAAACTTCTGTCAAAGATATTTTCTATTATAGCTGCTTCTTTTTTGTGGTCATCGACCGGTTTCCGGCGTTCGCCTATCATCAGCATGCTTTTTGTCAAACAGTGTGATAACATAGACTAGCACAGGGCAAATTCAGTTGATACACTGGTCTTTTAAAATGTTAGGACCTAACTAGCTTAAGAAGGGTGTTGGTACCTGAGTGGGGAAAAAACATGTTTCGGTCTTTCCTTTAATAAGGAAACATCCAACACGTGGGGATATGTAACTTAAACTATGTATTTTTGTGAAGGAGATTTACTTAATAATTAATTACTCATACTATCTTATTATTTTATTTATTTATTTATAACAGAGCGAAATAACATTGTGTCAGCCGTGAGTTACTGTGAAATAGTTACTGACAAGAAATAATAAAATACGAGCTAAATGATCGTAAGATGGTATAGATAAATAAATATGTAAACACCCCGCGCTTAACCTAATTAGGTCCGAACAAAAACATTTTTAGAAAACCAGTGTATCAACTAAATTTGCTCTATGCAAGTCTATGTTATCACACTGTTTTGGCAAAAAGCATCGTGACGATGGACGAACGCCCGAAACCGGTCGATGACCACAAAAGAAAGGAGCAGGCTAACATGGAAAATATCTCTGTGCGTTTAATGTTATTGGTGATGTGTGTAGTCGTGTATGAATTTTGTGTAGCGTGTGTAGTATTATGTTTCAGAGAAGAGATAAGTATAAAGAAATATGTAATAAGGCACCATTGCTTACAATAAATAATTTCACTATATTTGAATTATTGAATAATGTGAATAACAATTACAAGTTAATTGTAATAGGTGAATTAACTTATAAATAAACAGAAACTCTTGCAATTAAATATTTAGCTAGATTGATTTTAAGCTACAAATGTTAAACGTAAAACACTTCTTGGTACACTGACTGTTGTAAGACGAATTTTGGAATGATACTCTTTGAATGCTTTCGAATAGACTGATCAAACAATGCTGCTACTCTGTCCGGAGGAGGGATTTTAGAAACGTCTTTCTAAAGATCTTCTACTTGGGCCCTTTGTCTAGGGATAACATTGACCTCAGTTTTATAGTGCCCTTAACAGATTCTAAGTTCATTTCACTGCACTAAAATACACTTTATTTTAAGTTAAAATCACTAACATATTTTCCAAAATTATTTCTATTTTTCCATTTTTGCTTCTTCCACTACTCCCGACTGAAAAAATTAGACATTACATTAGTAGTTTGGCCATAATTCCAAATTTGAAGAAAACAGGAAGTGCGGCTTTTACAGTATAGGTTTTTGAGTTTTTTTTTTTTTTTTTGGAATTTTACGAAAACGGTATAAAGATTCCGTACTATGCAAATTTTTCCAAAAAAAAATATTGATTTTTTAATAGTTGTTAGAATTTGTGAGGTTGAAATTTAAATATGAGATGCAGTTGGAGTTCAGTTAATTTTGATGCACTCTAGTGGGCCAAAATATAATCACTCCTCCAATTGCCAAGGTTTAGTAAGGAGTTAGTTACTTAACCCATTCTATTTTATGTTTTAGGATAAATGAGTTTAACGAAAATTTATTATTTTGTTTATTTAACTGTTCTACCAGCAATAAGAAAAAGTCACGTGTATTCCACAACAGATTTTTTTTTAATCTTCAGAAATTGACTTCATATTCCTAAATTGGTGTGAATTGAGTATTCTTATAAAAATCACTTTCACTGTGACAAATTTGTGAAAATTTTATTTATTAATAATAATAATAATAATATCCATTATTTTATCCGTCGTAGCATGCATATTAGATTTATTCCTGACCGATTTCGGATATTCATCCATCGTCAGAGCAAATTCACCAAGTTTGTGTAGAGAGTTCACTTCAACTAAATGTTTCTGTAGACTCACACTTGTTGGTTGTATGTATGTGGGGAGGCTATAAGGTTATGTAACTAAATGTGTGTGTTTCATGATAAAGTGAAATTATTATAAATTGTGATTAGGCATTAGAAAATAGTGTGTAATAAATAGCATGTTTTGAAGAATAGTTTATAACTAAATTTTAAGACGGTTGTTAAGCATGCACAGTGTTTTATCAAGTCATTTTCATTTGGGGGGGTAAGTTATTTCAGGAGTAAATTGTATTAATAAGATTAGATAAATTTTAAAGAAAGGCAATTAATGGATTAATTTCTAAAGAGACAGGTACTGCAAAGTTTATGGACAATGAAAAGTTTGTACAAGTAAAAAATAAATGTGAAAAAGAAGAAGAAGCAGGGTTAATATAAGAGAACATGTAAGTAAATTGATATGTAAGAAGATGGTAGCAAACAGCAAATTGGAGATGATTTTAAATTAGTAATAAAGGAAATCAAATGAGTGCTTTATTATTTTTTCATGTTTATTTTAAATATTAATTTATATTTAAATTACATTAAGAATATGATGTGGTGGCATTTGTAAAGGTATTTTTGTAGGGCACGGTAAATTTAATAGGGCACTGTTTTCTAATGCCTAATCACAATTTATAATAATTTCACTTTATCATGAAACACACATTTACTAACATAACCTTATAACCTTCCCACATACATACAACCAACAAGTGTGAGTCTACAGAAACATTTAGTTTAAGTGAACTCTCTACACAAACTTGGTGAATTTGCTCTGACGATGGATGAATATCCGAAACCGGTCAGGAATAAATCTAATATGCATGCTACGACGGATAAAATAATGGATGTTATTCAGCATTGCGGACCCAGCCACATTTTCAACAATAATAATAATAATGTAATTTACGCTTTTTTTCATAGATTTTTCGGCTGCGTTCGACAGAATCGATCGTTTCTCCTTATTTTATAAACTTTCGCGGATTGGCTGTTCGACAAAAATGTTAAATGCAATAAAAAACATTTACTCTGAAACTCAAGCAAGTGTATGGCGCCAGAATAGTCTATTGGAACCCTTCGATACCTTTATTGGATTGAAGCAGGGCTGCTTATTAAGCCCGCTCCTGTTCTCGCTCTTCATCAATGATATTGATGAATGAATGGGGGGTGGCAGTCAGGTGGCGGGTGGAGTGATTAAAGTCCTTGCCTAAGCTGACGACCTGATCGTTCTTGCTACTGACCGTCCTGCTCTACAAAAAATGATTGATGCCTTACAGAATTACTGCAGCAGATGGAATCTCCAGATTAATTTAAGCAAGTCGAAGATTGTAGTTTTCAAAAACGGGGGAAAGCCAGCGAAAGGGAAAATTTGGCACTTTGGAAAAGACCGTATAGAAACAACTAATAGCTATAAATATCTTGGTGTGACCCTAACTTCTAATTTGTCCCTGGTCCATCATTTTAAGGAAAAAGCTCAAAAATCGAAATTTGCGATAAATACCTTCAACAAAATATTGTTTTAACAAAAATATTGCCTTTTCTTGCAAGCTAAAAATATTCAATGCTGTATCTAGGGCCATAATCTGTTATTGCGCGCAGATATGGGGTACTTTAGAGACTTTACTTAGATTCTTTGTTAAAAAATGCTTTAACTTGCCAGTGAATACTCCAGATTTCGTTTTGTATTTAGAGACTGGTGTCTTTCCGATTTTTCTGTATACGACAAAATTGAATTTGACATATGCCCATTAAATGTTTAGAGCTTCCACCGCATAGATACCCAAATATTTTTATAAAAGAAATTGTTTTTTTATAAGGACTGGGAGAATCTTTGTTTAACATATAACATTGAGCTGGACAGCCTGTTAGATAAGGAGGTTACAATAAATGATATTTTAAATAAAATGAAGGTTAAATTATTAGAAACTTATAAAAATAATGCATTACATAGCGTACATCACTCTCTGTATAAATCCCTAAAGAGCTACAATTGTATCAATAATATTAACCTTGACAGTTCGATGATTAGTTGGATCATAAAAGTTAGAGGGGAATTGCTTTATTTAAATTATTATGATTTTAATAAAACAATAAAAATTTGCTCCTTGTGTAATTTGAGAGAAAATTGAGGATGTTCCCCACTTTATTGCCAGATGCCCCATTTTGAGAGAATTTGGGGTAAAGTTTTTTGACAAAGTTATTCTAAGCTTCGAGGAACTATTAGAATACCTTGACGGTAAGGATTGGTTAAGTTTAATTAACTACTGCAAATCTGCCTGGAATTATAGATATTTTTTAGTTAAACAGTTTAATTTTTAGACTTATTCTTATCAAGTTATTTTAATCAGTTTTTTTCTTTCTTTTCTTTGCATGAATGTGTCTAGTTTCAACTCTAGTTATTACTAGGATTGTGAGGTATTTATTTTATTTGTTTTTTTAAGAAGATACTACATATTTTAACATTCTGCTTATTCTTATTATTTGTACTTATCCTCTTATTACAATATTGTTTAATTATTATGATACAAACATATGGCCTGATACAAACATATGGCAACTCCTCAGACGGCCGTGTGACCATAAGTATGTCTTCAATATTGTTCTTGGAAAAATAATGTTTTTTTTTTTTGTTCAACAAGAATTAATAAAGATTATTATTATGAATAATATTAATTATTTTATAATTAATTTTATTAATTATATAATTAATAATTAATTTTAATATAGCATAATTTCATTATTAATATATTTATTTTTAAGGAATTAATTTTTATTTCTGTAAAAAAAAAAACATATTTATTAAAATGTCTGGGCGCTCTCAACTCTACCCCTATAAACGTGTTGTTGAGGGAGGCGAAGGAACCTCTTCTGAAACTAAGAAGGAATATGTTAGCCTCTCGGTATTTGCCGATTTACCTTTGATAAATCACTTAGTTATAGAAAAAATAAGCAGACTTGCCACTACTCGAATACTCCAGAATCCTATTGGCATAAAAAAGAACTCTAATACGGCAGAATAAATGCGCGGGTTTGGTATCCTTGTTAAAAGCACCAACAGTGGTAATTCTTTCGGATAGTAAAAAGCGCACTACTAAATTAAAATATCCAGGGGTTTATCGCTGCCTTCATTGTCCTAGAAACAATATATCTTTTAAAAAAAGCTGTTCGAAATGGTAAAATTATAATAATATGGATCAACGGCCACTCAGGAATACCGGGTAATGAAATAGCAGATAAAAAAGCAAAAAAGGCAATAAACCTTCAGGCTCATACTGCTGAAAAGTTAACGTCCTCTGATATAAGGAATTATGCCAAACCCATATATTATAGAGAATGGTCGTTAGAATATGAGTGATGAAAAACCCTCAAAGGTAAATTTTACACCGCCTTACAGCCAACTACAGTAAACTCCTGATTATATGTGTGCAAATTATCCGTGCATGAATTTAATTTAAAAATTCAACCCATGGATCAAGGGGTTATCTCATTAATGAAACGATATTACCGCAATCACCTTATTAAAAGCCTTTGTAATGAAGGTGATGATTTAAATAATTTTGGGAAAAAATGACTCTACTGGATGCCGATACATGGTGTAACTCAATCTTGGAACAAAATAAAGCCAATAACACTCGTTCGATTGTGGAGGCAAATTCTACACCAAATGTAGAAGGTGATTTTTTTTGGATTCTATCGAGCCCGAAACAAATGAAATAGTAACTGAAATGAGTGAGTTAATAGCAAATTTAGATGGCTTTGAAAATGTTGATAGAGAAAATAATGAGGAGTGGTTAGACACATAATTCATGTGAAGGAGGTTTTCAAATAATGAGTGATGCGGATATTATTTCCAATCTCATTCAACCAGAAGAGCAAGAGAATGAAGCTGAAAGTGGAGAAGAAGAAATTATCTGTCGCATTAGTCACAACACAGCCCTGAATTCTGTTGACACTTTGTTGCAAGTACATCGACCAATTGGAATTCAAGTATAGCGACATAATAGCTCTTAGAAAAATTCGAAATATTAAAAAAATCATTAAAAAATTCCTGTAAACAAACCAAAATCACAGATTTCCTTAATAATAATGAGCATTAAACATGTTAAAATAATTGTCTGTCTTAGATATGTTGTATTTTAGAAATAAATAATTATAGTTTGGATTATCCATGTTTTTCGATTATCCATGCCGTCTCTCCCCACCATTAGCCCGGATAATCGGGAGTTTACTATATATCGAAAGACCATGGTTCCTTAACCATAACGAAAGTAGACGGTTCCTCACTACAATGGTTAAACTAAGGTTCAATCATAACTTTTCCCCCCATCATTTATCCTGGAATAGGTATTACGGCAACTTCTAACTGGCTATACTTACCGGGAACGATCATCGACGCCATCCATCTGATCCTTGATTGCGTTAGTTATCAGAAAGATAGGGGAATATTATGGAACGTTATTATAAAAGCAAAATGTACACTACCAGCCAACCTACATAGTATCTTATCAAACCCAAATGAGAAATTACATTTAGCGATTTACAACTTTATCAGAATCAATAACATTTTACTCTAAAATAAACATATACATAATCTATACTACTCATTAAAATAGTCAATATAAAAAATTAAAAAAAACAAAAACCAATCAGAGATAACAATCATCCTCCCCCAAAATGAGAACATCTCTGGCTAATCTGCTTAGATAGGAGGCCAAAAAGAAAATCTATTAACCGTGTTTTAAAGGTGATTAATTATTAATATGACCAGTACATTTAATATTTGTTTGATTTAAATTCTGACACTGACCTACCAGTAATACTACTTGTATGTAGTAACTGGTAGATGGCTTGATGTATGCTCTTATTGAGGCTCGAGCGATTTTGAAAGGGCGCAATTTTTAGGAATATGATAAACATCTAAGAGAGTAAAAAATAATTCTTGAGGGAAAACGCGTTGCTGATTGTGTGTGAACTGGTTGAACTGCTGTCTACGACTGCATGCAGACTCAATGACCTTTCATGTTTGGCCTTATATTTATACTAAATCACCGCATTCCAAAAGGGATGAATTATAAAAGAGTTGACCAAGTGCTTTGTCCTTCGCTAACTGTTCCTTATGCCCTTTTTGCCAGCCAACGTACAATTTTCCTCTAACTGATATTTGTAAAATGGATTTAAAGTATTTCGTCTTCACGCGTTGGTCTTTCGTGTCACGCGCACACGCCTTTCGCGCGAGAATTCAGGGTTCGATTCCCGTGAGGGCAAAGTCGGTGTTGACCCAGCATCATGATAAAAAGTGGGAAGCTAGAGTTAGTAGCGCCCTAGGTACTAAACGGCGTGGGAACTGCGACGTGCTTACCAAACGACCCCCCTATTCAAATCGCCATCTGGCAAGCCTTGGCCCTTCATAGCCTGTTGTGCCGTAGGGTTTAGGGTTTAAAGTATTTCACTCTGCTGCTTTGGGGAGCTTCCATTTCACTAGTAATAAAGTTTATTTTAGCAAGCTATTAAAGACAAAACTAAATGTTATGTAATAAAAATTATAGTTTGGAAAAAATTCTATCAGTTATAATTGTAATTATTCTAGTTGTCTGTCATATGTGTATAGGCCTGATACCAGAGTTTGTTACAGGCAATAACTCTATAACCTTTATTGTTAATGCATCAAATAATAAAAATAAAAAACCTTAGATTTGTAATAGCATCCAGCAAAGAGAAGAGAGGCCCTCTCTGGTTAACAGAGACTACTCTCTGACTTAGGCAGGCTAGAGTGGGAGAACCTGTGTATATAAGCCAGTAGGAATCTATCTAAGAGATCTATCAGATACAATCTATACATAACTGTACATCGCATCGTGTCATATCTTTACTCTCACCATTTATTCTATCATTTTCATTATAAAGTCCAGTGCAGTTAGTGTAAACTTAGCTACATTATATTAGTGTCTTCATATCTCGTTCATTTAATCAAACCTAATTTCTCTCCACAATAACTCCATTATAGATTTTTCCTTATCATAATTAAAAATGAGCTGCCTAACAGATTACAATCTAACAGCCTTAGGTGACAATCTATCAAGAAAAATAGTTAAAGAATTAAGAAATCAAAACAGTTTCCCAAAATTATGAGATTTTTTTGATTTAATTTTTTTTTTCTAAAGAATTTGTCTCAACTTTATTTTTTAGCAAATAAAATACGATTCCTAAAATTTTTTCGAAATTTCAATAATTATTACCTTCCTTCCGAAATTTTAAGTGGGGACTAGGTCAAGGGAACATGCCTAAAATATGACATTTTTAAACTTTTTGAAAAAAAAAAAATTATATAATATTCAAGTTTAGAGAATACAATTTACACTTTAGTGCTAAAAAGACTTCTAGAGGTGCTTATTGCACATACTATCGCAAGAAGTATTATTTTTATGAATTTTAAGTGAGTACTAATGGATTTACCGCACTCATGTATTATTTAAAAGAATAATTAAATTTATTTATATAATAGTCACTTTAGATAATAAATTTATTTAAAAGTATAGGAAAAAAACCAAGGTCGCGAGAAATTGTGAGAATATGATTTTTGCATATTATAAAGCCGGATCCAAACAATGGCCTCCACTAATGGTGGCCGCATAAATAGATGTTGGTCTGATGGATCCAAATATTGTGAGGGGGGGGAGACGTACATGGTCTGGTTTCTCGCAAAATAACTAAGTAACGTGGTTTCGTCTGCTTTTGCAGTACAAATAATCCTAGTTACAATTAATTCCGAAAAAAAATCACATTTAGTCTTTAATATTAGAACCAAACTCACATTATTTATGATTGGAAATAGCCATTGGTAAATTAATGTATTTTTAAAAGTATACTTTTTTTTTTTCAGACAAGGCTAATTTTATTTAAACACAGAGACAGAGGCTCTGGCCATTATTTCAAATAAAATTAATAATCTGGAAGAAACACATCCTTTTCAGTAAATTTATGTTGTCTTTCTCATTTTCTTCATTTAAGATAAATGGAACTAGAAGTATAAGATAAGGGAAAAGTACTTTATTCTTATGTCTAATGTTTTGTTTATTTAGCAGAATGTTTTTCTACACAATTTTATTCACTCTCTCTTTATGTTTGTTATTGATATACAAGAACTTTAAAAAAACATCGGTAGATGGCGCTTGATGGTTTAATGTGGAACGTTTCTAAAGGGACACTTGGACTGCAATTAGATATTTATTGCCAATATTATTATTAAATTATTATTATTATAATTAAAACTTATTATTCCCCATTGCTGCTTTATGTAATTTGTTTAGTAACGCCTAACGCTATTTATGTACAGAAATTAAGTTTTTTTTTTAAATCTTTATACTACGTACGTAGTCTCTAGTATTAGTTTTTTTTTTTGTGGTATAATGCACTGCAAGCAAAAGAAATGGTCTATTGTGCCACCCTACTCTAGTCAAAGGTGAGACTACTCAATTACAGCAACCCTTCCAGATTAAGATCTCCGAGGAATCTCAGTATCTGGAAGGTTCTAGGGAAGGGTATATCTACATCCAATGCTTGGTGACTAGCCCAAACTTCTAAATCTTCTCTGGATGGTAAGCATCATAGTATCCTCCATGTCCAATCTCCATTTGGTATCTTGTTCTAGGCCCAGCTTCTTCAAGTGCCCCCTTAGTCTACAATGCCCCGTGAGGAAATTCGTCAGCGTATGAAGTTTAATTTTTTTTTTTTTACTTAAACTGATGCTTGCTTCAGATCTTTTCTAGTTATTACCACCCTGGCAGGTCTTACCTTGCCTCAGTCCTTGGCAAATTTTCCTCCCACATCTTCACTTTCTCCTCATTTCTAAGTTCTTTCCGAAGAAACTGGTCACTTATTCCACAGAGGGTTCAGGCCACAAAAAGGAAGAGATACACAGCGCCTTTTCTTGCCAGGGTCACTCGTTTACTTTCCGTCAACCGTGTCGTGTCCCCAAATTAGGTCATGCCCAGATCACTGAGTTTGCCGAGATATTCCCATACCACTTTAGTATGGAAGGCATCAGTACTTTAATAGCTCACTGTAGCCTGGCTATCGGATAAGCTTATAATCTCTTGAATTAGTATTAAGTTAAGACTAAGTTGTAAATTATTTAGATTTAAGGTTACTTTTCTTTAAATAAAAGTGTTTATTTATTTTTTATGTTCATTTGCATGAGCTTTCTTTCAGTTTTATACAAAGTTTCAAACTTTTCCGTAGAATTTATCATTTATCTTGGAACTCTTGCTCACTGCCGAGTTATAATCACTGTGGTGCCCTTGAAAGCAATAATTTTGGTAATCTGCCTTCTTTTTTTTATTAATTTTCTATTTAACTATGGTAACTTCGGCTATATGGAGCCCGAAGGAGGATTTACATTAATACTAGAGGCTCTAAAATCACACATCTTTTCCTCGGCCAGATTACAAAACTGATACAGCAAAAATTCAGAATTAGCGAGAAAAATAATAAATGAAACTTGTGATTTCAAATGAATAAAATTTTAGCTAAATATTACAAATGAAATTAAAGGCAGGTTTAATATGAGGCAAACAAAATAATTATTTCCAAAAATTCTAGAACACTTATAAATATTTATTGTCAATATTGTAAGTTTAAAATTACTCACAGAAACTTAAAAGTTCATATAAAATTTACTATGGAAAAACTTTATTACTGGCTAAATAATATATATAACCTGTAACATGAAAAATAAATTTGGACAAACACACACAGATATATTTGGGAACAAATTAACCGTGAACATTTTTAATCCTTTTCAGATTACGTATATTTTGCGAATAATAATTTTAATATATTCATTAAACATTAATAAAGTGTTTATCGCCTGAAACAAGAAACAGCAAAAGAAACTAGTGTCAATATTGAGCCATAATTTCATTTGCAAACATTTTGGTCAATAACTAACAATTTTCTTACAGTTAAAAGAAAGTCCGAATAATTGGAGCAAGGTTACTTTTAAGGAAACGATTAAAAATCTTATACCTAAGGTCACACTCTAAGCCCCCGTACCGAGAAATGAATTTTCTGTGTGTCAACTTCAAATGTTCTTTTATTATTTTTTTTTATTATTTATACAAATTTTCAATAAGTTAAAAACCATTTGAATTATGCAGAAGGTTAAATAAAATGGCATGCCCTTATTAAATAAAAGAGGCGGTTAGTGCTGGCCGAATCAATATTTTTCTTATGTGCTACAATTCTTTTGCTATTAATTTCTTAATTTCCTATCCAGCTCAAGTTCCACTATTAATTATTGGTTAACAGAAAGAAAGAATTACCAGTGGACACTCTACATTCTACAACAAATTCATGTACTTCTTAAGAAACCCTAGGGAACATCTTCCTTCAATACATTCCAGTTCGGTAGACATACTTTTTAATACTTGTTGAATTTACTTGCTGTTTTATGATTTAACTTATACTGGTTAATTTGAATTAATTTGAACCATTTACACAGCCAATAGTATTTATTTCATTTATTGATATACCAACGTTTCGTGCACTTAACGTGCCATTATCAAGGAGTACATTTCTCTTACATTCTTGTAGATTATTGCATTAGTCGAGAGGCTTCGTCCATGATTAAAATTATTTTTATATTTTTATCCATATATCCTTATTTTATGCTGAAAATGTAACTCAAAGAGTCTTGTCAGTATTGAATTATTTATTTAAATATGATGTCGATTGTATGTTAGCCTCAGTATATGAGAGCACCACGTGGTTACTTTATGGAAAAGAATAGTTATGCCTGTATTAATTATGATTGGAGTTTACCATGGCCTGTAGACAGGAGTAAAATAAATTACTATTTTTTTATTTTGGTTAATTATGTATTATGAATTTTAATTTTAAAGAAAAACTTACTGAGAATAGTACTACACCATTATCATATTAATTATAGAACACGGCTCACTTCAGTTAGTCCACCACGAGAGCCGATCGGAGCATGGTGTAGTACTATTCTCAGTAAGTTTTTCTTTAAAATTAAAATTCATAATACATAATTAACCAAAATTAAAAAAAAAAAAAATAGTAATTTATTTTTACTCCTGTCTACAGGCCATGGTAAACTCGAATCATAATTAATACAGGCATAACTATTCTTTTCCATAAAGTAACCACGTGGTGCTCTCATATACTGAGGCTAACATACAATCGACATCATATTTAAATAAATAATTCAATACTGACAAGACTCTTTGAGTTACATTTTCAGCATAAAATAAGAATAGGGAAAAAAAAAATATAAAAATAAATTATTAATCATGGACGAAGCCTCTCGACTAATACAATAATTTACAAGGTAATTAGTTTGTTGGATTTCAATAGTAACGTTGTAAAACCTAGTTTAACAAAAATATATATAATATGTATATAAAAAAAATTTTTCAGAATGTAAGAGAAATGTACTCCTTGATAATGGCACGTTAAGTGCACGAAACGTTGGTATATCAATAAATAAAATAAATACTATTGGCTGTGTAAATGGTTCAAATTAATTCAAATTAACCAGTATACTTTTTAATAATTAACTATTTGATACTTTTTTAAATTCTACTGCAAAGGACAAAAGTAGACAAAAGACAAAAGATTATTAATTATTATTCAATTAACTGACTATAATCATGGTCATTTATCACTGAACTGATATTAATTAAGCTAAGATTAAAAAATGTTTTGTCGTTTTCCCCAACCGATATTGTAATTATGCCGAAATGGAAACGTTACTGTAACGGTTGGCCATTAATGAATGGATGGAACCAAGAGTAAATACTAAATTTTTTGATGAAAATTGAGTTCACTCCAAATATCGTGTGTGATTGTTCTGGTGGACAATAATGGTTTATAGGGTCCATTCAATTTTTACTTTCTCTTACTCCTGGTAAAAACAGGAAGTATTGTAATCGTGCCAAATTTTCGATATCGAGTTTTCACCGGAAATATCCGTTTTGAGGTCCTCTGAGTACAAAAAAATGGTTTTTACAAAATGATCTGTGTGTGTGTCTATGTGAACAGCATAGCATAGCTCAAAAACGAAACAAATGTAGAAAATTCAAACTTGATATTCCGTTTAGGTATCATCATGGGATCCGACAGTGTGGCATCTGTCAAAATTAATCAACCGGAAGTACCACTTTACTAAATGTT
>JAAEAF010004926.1:0-32610 GCA_011037195.1 Triatoma infestans
AACTTCCAAAATCTCTCAAACTAACTTCCGCCCTCTTCAAGACATCTGCTACTCCAGGAATCACACACAACAAACGATTCCATTACAGAATTACTACGTTTTGAAGTTCCCTGAATATGTAAACATTGTTTTTACCTAATAGTCTGTATGCGTGTGTGTGTGTGTATGAATAAAATAGACATTTTTCCCCCCAAAAAAGTTAAAAAAAGTCGGAGGAAGCTGAAACTTGGCTCTCGATTTAGGTACCACCACCGCATGAGACACGAAGATTTCGGGCAGAAATCATCAACCAGTAGTGCGACTCTATTGAATGGTTTTTCAGTTTTCGTAATTTTCTCGAAAAGGCTTCAACGATTTTTTGTAAACTTGGTACACTATTTGTAAACATAAATACCTACAACTTTTGGTATTTTATTTGTCGTAGTATGCATATTTTTCTTATTCCTAACCGATTTCGGATTTTCATCCATCGGCAGAGTAAATTTATCAAGTTCGTGTAGAGAGTTTACTTCAACGTAATGTTTCTGTTACACACGAGACCAACCATCACCAGACAAATTAAATACTTTGATCGCTTGGACCAATAACGTCCTCGGAATAACTCTGGACAACAAATTGAAATTGTTTGAGAGATATGAAATTGTTTGATATGATTGAAATTGTACGACAAAGTAAATCGTACTACCAAAGCAAATTGAATTAGGCGTGAATTATTTCTTCTTTTACAGTGAGAAAAAGTTAAAAAGATTTTTTGAACTATATTCATTTAAATCTAGGCTTTCTTTCTTGTTGGATCATATCAAGAATTTAGTAGAAAGTAGAAAAAAAGAAAGAAAAAAACTGTATTTATGCATTTTGCATGTTACATGAATGCAACATTTTGTGTATTAAACAAAAATCTTATGAGTCTTATGAGACTCTTTCGCATGTATGTTACAGATTGTGCATATTGAACTACTGTCCAATTTGTAGTAGATACCCACATAACATAGTCGCATCTTTTTTGGCTCTAGAAACTCTGAGTTGGCTAATCACTCGCACATATTTATTGAATGCTTATTGTACAATACATAGGTCTCACCAAACCCCTAGGCTACTTATTTCCTTGTAAATAGGGCTGTAACTGGAGTGAAGAGCTTTTTGTACGTCTTTGGATAGAGTGTTATTATTCCATTTTTTAACAGATCGGATAACTTCCTACAGCCAACCCCGGGGTCTTCTGATGTCCAGATCTGCTTCTCCCACTAAGAAAAGGGCTCTCTCAATTGAAGCGTCCAATTGTATTCCATTCCGCCTGCATCTCTTACAGGCTAGTTCTTTAGCTTCTAAAAACAGACTCTTGGAAACCTTGAACTTGGCATTTCGAGGATTTTGCATCAGCAAGACAACATTCTTTGAAACACTATCCCACTTAAACGGAATGAGCCAGTTTCCAGACACCCCATATACTTCGGAGTAGATTTTGGCCACAGAAACAATCATTCTTGAATCTCACATGGGGGTATTTCAATTATTGCAACACACCTAAATCCCAAATTTCCACACCCTAAAGTAAGACAGAGGATATCAAGGAATTAAACAACTGAATTTTTACATCCCCTGATTTTTAATGACATTTTTGTACAATGTTCAATGTGTGGTTCACTTCTCTGCTGGAAAAAGTTGGCTGCATTAGAGAATTTTAAGGAAGCTGAATAAGGCACTCCTAGATAAGTATAACTTTTGACGTTTTCAAGAGTTTCATTCTTATGTGATTTTTTCTAGAGAATCTGCTTTGACCACGTTTAGAGAATTAGATAATTTTTGACTTTGACACCTTAATGTATAATCTGGTAAGGTTACAATACTCATTTAAGAGTCTATATTATTCTGGGCATCACTCAAGCAATCTGCCAGGACTACCACGTCATCTGCATACATAAGCAGAATTTCTTTATGCATATTTCCTTAAAATTTCTTTGTGCATTAATTTTTATGCAAACCATGCCATATTTTCTGAAATAATCTTCTATATCATCTATGTAGAGCGAGTACAAAAGTGCTCTCATTTTTTCCCCCTGAAGCACGCTTTTTTGTATTTTAATGCTCTCTAAATATCCGTTCCTGGGTGGATCCGTTCCTGAAAACTAAATTAGTATTATCATATAGCATCTTCATTAACCTTATAATATTGGAACTGTTCCCCTTGGTGTGCAATTTGATCCACACCAGCTCAGGATTCACTGAATCAAAGGCCTTCTCTAAATAAATAGACCAAAAGTCTTTTTCCTTAATATTGCAGAATTAACAGCCAGAATTAAATATAAAGTAAATATGCTATCCCTGCAGCCTCCTAATTTGCGAAAACCAGATGAATTTGAGAAAGAATATTATTTTCTTTCCTTACCCAGCAAGATAATCTCGTAGAAAGGATACCAGTGAAAACCTTGGTTACTGCATTCAATAAAATGATATCAAACGCTAATTGGAAGCTTCATTGTCCTTTAAAAATCGGAAAAATCACTATATTAGACCACTCATTGGGCATCTTTCCTGTTTTCATAATTAAATTAAACATATTAAGGAGATTATGAATCCATTCGGGTGTAAGGTTTTTGAACAGATTATTTGAAATATCGTCTCCACCCCAGCTCGTTATTTTTTTTGAGGCAATTTCAGAACGGAGTTCTTTTAAAGAAATATTTTCGTCCAAATAAGGATTGGTAAACATTAAAAATAAATTACATTGTGTATTATATATTTCTGTAAAAAAATTATTCAAGTAACAGCACCAAGTATCAGTAGTCGGAGATAATTATGGATTTTGTTAGTTACATTATAAGTCTTAACACAGTCACAAAATTCTTTAGTGCACTTAAAATTTGACAGAGTTAGCATAACTTTTTCATAGTGAGATCATTTAGCTTTTTTTAATTTGGCCCTATATTGTTTCTATGTTCTTGTACATTCAGTGAAAGGTTCCTTGACTATAATTTTGTTTTAACATTTTTCGATAGTATTGTAACGCAGCCACTGGTGCCATCTAGGAGAAAAAGCAGGCACCTCAAGTTCTCCTAGTGGTCGCTAGGAAGCGCTGGCGGCGCTCTCTAGCTCTTTCTAGAGAATCAAGAACCTTCCAGACCCTTCACCGTTGCTATAAAAGGTGAAGAACACCTGAAGTAGAGAGAATTTTACAGTGGCTTGTTACAAACGGAGTGTGCGTTTGTGAATAGTAAATAAAAAGTGACCTAAGAGAACTTTGTTGGTTTAAACTGTGTATTAATTATTATTAAGAGCTTTATTTCTAATTTATTGTGTTAAACAATAAATTGTTGTTTTTTTTAAGTGTAGAGTGTTTTATCTAAACGAACCCAATTAGAAACTAGTTGCAGTAGCTAGTTCAGAGGGAAAAACGTTACAGTATTTACGGAGGCAACCTTGGTGGTTGTAGCAATGGACATTGAACCAGGGAGTTCCCTTTTAAATGCACTGTGTGATATAAGTTCATTATTGCGCAGTGGCAATATCGTAACCAATGTAGGTCAAGAATTTAGTAAGCACAAATAATATCTGTTTGTAACGTTAATTTTCCTAGTATTTCTTTAAAAAAAATCTTGAAAAGAATTTAGAAAAATGTGTATATATTTGGAAATTTACAAATTTGTTTCAATGATTGGAAGAAGTCTTCCAATTTTAGTACTTAGTCTAAACAACCATGGAAACTTTAAAAATTAGAGTAGAAAGTGGTTTTCTGGGGTTCCTAAAAATCCACGTTTTTTTTTCTGTTTCACTTTCGAAGGTTTGTTTTTCTTACCTTTTGGTACTTAACCTATGGACGAATTTCTCTTCCTTCTATCCACGAATGCTAATCAAACTCATAATTTCTTGAGCGCGTTTCTTTTTAAACAGGAAAAACAAAATAAAGATAAGATATCTCCTTCTGTTTTATTTTAAACCAATATTGTTCTGAAAAATTTTCCAATATTTTTTTTCTCTTCAGTGCTGTACTGCCCTTCGGGCATTCATGGTTTATACCAAGCTTACTCAACCTTTTTTCCAATAATGATCCGCTTTTGACCTTGTTAACAGCAGAGCTGTTGATGCGAGCGCTTCCGAACTTATTCCCGCCTGACCATCTGCTCGGATCTGTATTCGTATCGTACACAATACGGAGACAGTAAAACGTGTTGCTTTCAATTGACCATTCTTTATTTACATCATCATGGTAATTCGTGGACATTAAAGGCTGGGTTATTTCAAAAAGCCTGCCTTATATTTTTATTTTTTTCTGTCAGTTATGTGGGAGGTGATCCAAAAACAAAATGTTCTATGACAACCTGCTCTCTGCTGTAGCCCTTAGTCTGTTAAACATTTACACTATTTTCATCTAGAGCCCCATGAAATATTCTAAGGCCCAGGTAATTGGCGATGGGGTTTAATAATAATAATTAAATGTATATAATAATTATGAGACTACATTGGATTAGGAATATAATATTATAATGGATGTAGATTCTTGAGGATTATATTACAATCATTTTTAAAATAAGCGATTCATTTTATTTTTTAAACATTTTTATACAATGTTTCTTTAATATTGTGAAAGAAAAATCTAGAGTGTGATCAACACTAAGACTAAATATTAGTTAAGAATTCAAAAATCTTGAACAAGCCCAAAAAAACTTTGAACAGCTTCTTGAAAATTATTGTTTATTGATGACGAAAGTGTGCAATTTTATTTTATGTCAGTTTTACTGGATTCTTTAATTTTCTTCAACTAATGTTTCTTTATTTTTCTCCTTCATTTCTTGCAAAATTCAACATCTGCAATTTTGCAGAAAACAAAAATTTTGTTAATAGCGAACATTCTGCTTTCCATTTTAGTAAATATAAAAGGCAACAAATAATATGTTCTAGTATTTTATCCGTTGTAGCGCATGTTTATATTGGTCCTGACCAATTTCGGATTCTCATCCATCATCAGAGCAAATTCACTAAGTTCGTGTAAAGAGTTCGCTTCAACGTTGTCTGCAACCAACAAGTGTGATTGTAACAGAAACATTATGATGAAGTGAACTTTCTACATAAATTTTGTGAATTTGCTCTGACGATGGATGAAAATCCGAAACCGGTCAGGAACAATATAAACATGCATGCTACGACGGATAAAATACCAGATGTTGTCCAGCATTGCGGTCCCATCCACATATTCAAATAATATGTTGAAAATATTTTATACCTGGTAGTTGTTTAAGTATCCATGGCAGATAGTGGTGTACATCGATATTGAAAGATGGCAGTTCTGTGCTACAGGTACCACCTTTCACAATACCCACAACGGTGTAATAATTGTTTTGATGATCATAGTAATATAGTGGACCTCCAGAGTCACCCTGTAAATTTCAAATAAGAAAGTCATTGCCTGTTATAGTCCTACCTAGCTAAAGGGACCAAGACATACCCAGTCAGTAGTACAAAAATATAACGTCGACTTTGTGAAATATATCGAATATCTCATTAAGCAAATTATGTTTCACAGTTACCGACGCACCATTCTTGTGACTTAGAAGGGAACTGAAATAGAAGCACAGAATAGCTGGTTTGATGGAAAGAATGGCGAATGGGATACTCTCAGATTAGGGTAACTGGAAGAGAAAAATGTATTGCCCCAGCGAGTGGAAATTCCTATCAGCCGTCTTTCACTTCTGCAGTCCCCATCGATGAGAGGAGTAGAAATTTCATCACAGGGTTATGTAATAGAAGAAACTGAACAACAACTTTCTATTGAATGCTATTGAAGAACATACGATCTGTAAAGTTTTACATATGGACATTGAAAAGGTACTGCAGATTTCATTTGCCTGAGTCCCTCGTCCCACAGCCCACTTTCCATTTGTTTCTCAACCTTTCTTAAGTATCTTTCTCTTCACTTCTTAAAGTCAAAATTTAAGATCCAGAGAAAAATTAAACATTGAACAGTTTATAGATCGAGGTCATCCTCTGGGATAGTGTATATATTCATTTAAGATTTAAGGGACTTTACTACATATATTGCTGGGACTCCCATTATTCAGAATGTTTTTTTTATTTTCATTTTTATTGCCAATAAAATCATCTGGTCAATGGCGTGGAATAGATAGTGGTATGGTACTACATACTATTAAAAAAAAACAATATATATACATTTTTTTTTTTTACTGACCCAACAAGTATCCTTTCCAGAAGTAAAAGTACACAACTGTTGTTCTGGTTTGTAAAAATCTTGGTAAAGTGCTGTACAGTCCGAATCTGGTACGATTTGCAGACTTACTTTTTGCAATATTTCAGGTGTTGGACCATAATCTTGTTGAGCACCCCATCCTAACATTATAAACAAAAAAATTAAAAATAAATCTGGTGTGAACCATTCACATGACTTTCTCTTATTAAATTTAATGCAATTCAAAAATATCATTACACAGCCACTTCTCTAAACATGAAATATTAGTTGCCATAAATATAAGTATAGAGGTGGTACATGCACCGTCGGGGTACAGCAAGTATTTCTGGGTATTATAGTTGAAGTAATTATATGGTAGTCAGCGCTAATAACAAGCAACAAACCTAATAACCTAATATAGGTCGTTTTATGTTATCATATTTTAAATATATGTACTTCGAGTGATAAAAACAAATAGAGTGAACGTCATTCATCCGGTGATTAATTATTAATTTTGTTGTTGCAAATACATTACATTTGCCCACAAAACTAACATGCACGTAATTCGTGAGGCTTCACGGTGAACATTACTAACTATTTCGGTAGCCCTACAATTACCATGGATGTTCCCTTATAACTGCAAAAAAATGAATTTTACTGGATAGACAAATATGTGGGTAGACGCTGCACGAAGTTTAAAGAAAATCGTTAAAGTGTTTTTGAGAGAATTAAAGAAATTAAAAAATCAGTTCAGTAAATCTACCTTTCCGATTGGTGGATTTGGTTGTTGCTGCTGGACTTTCATGTCAGATGCATATGTACTACACAAAACAGTTGATGAAATCGCTAAGAACATTTTTTACGTTCTCAGAAGACTTAAAAACAATGATTTCCGGTGAAAATTCAACTTCGAAAATTTGTTAGGCTGCAACACATTTTTCAAATCAAATGGTTATCCCCTTCCATTTATTGCTATTCGGTTACCAGACTCAAACAATTATTCAGTGCCGAGGTAGTAGAGAAACAAACATTATCCAATTCAGCAGAACTTGACACCAGATTAATTCCAGATTAAATCAGACATCAGCTAACACCAAATTAAATCTGGAATAAGGAATAGGAATAGCTAAGTGGTTAGCCTACTGAACTCCCACGCAGAGGTCCCGGGTTTGAATCTAGCGATGCCCTAAGATTTTTTCTTCCTAGGAGCCTCTACTGCTCACTATCCGGAGCCGGCAGTACACTGAGAAGGCTCCGGGCGCCATTGACCATAGATATTGAAGCGCAATTAAAAAAAAAAATCTGGAATAGTTAGAACATCCAATAATTTCGTACTAAACAGTCTCTCACTTTACCTACCTGTGACTATAACATATTTTCCAGTGAGATCTTCGTTTTTTATATTAAACGGTAAACAGGCTGGACCAACTTTGGGTGTAAATTCAATAACTGTGGCAGTTACCAACAGTGCTATATCATCATCACCTGATTTCAAAAAATCTGGATGAACTATAATTCGATTTATTTCTAGATACTTTGTTTCTTCACCTGTAACAGACATGAAATATATATTTTTTTAAAAAGTTAATAGACAACTTTTTAGCAAACCTGGTGTTGCACTGAAATTCCGTAAAAGAACGAAACTCTAGTTGTCTAAGAAAAAAGTAAGAATTAAATGGAAAGATACTTGAAATTATTTACTTTTTGCAATATCGTGTTCACCAACCAGCAGGCGATAATTTCTTGGTTCAGAATCGTATAGAAAGCAATGTGCGGCAGAAAGCGCCACTGTTTGTGCTATTATGGTCGCTCCACACACTACGTCATGTTCTGAAAAGTCATAGAAGACGATCCCTGCCATAGATGGAAATTCATTGATTTCTGCTTCAGTCCCGCCAACAATTCTGGTCTTATTCAGAAATCATTTAATTATTAGTACATTTATTATATAGTTCAAGATTGGAAGGAGTATTTCTTTTACAAATGAGTTTAAAATACTTTTGAAAGTGCTGGCAGACGGCATTGAAGCCTTCTATTTTTAAGCTGATAACGGATTAGAGTTAATGTGGGAACCAATATTATTTGGATTTACCTTTTTTCTACCTGCGCTTACCAATCCTCTTATACATAATTATTTTTCTTAAAATTAATTACTTTTGAATATTAGAATTTATTAATTTTGGTTTTACCGAGAGTGACCAGCCGCATTCACAGTTTTCACTCTGATTCGTTCCAGCCACTGGAATCTCTTCTGTTGTAATATCACAGCTAAAGATACCTCCCGATGACCTGTACAAGCAAAGCAGATATAAATTTTTCTAAATTAACTCAATTATTAAAGAGTTCTTTCATTGAACTTAAAGATAACAGCTATCCCACCCATATTATACAAAATATCCTTACAGAAGTCACTAATCACTTTACCTCCAATAACACCAGCATAACTAGACGACAGTCTCCTACACAATCCTCACAATCACCTTGCACTTATATCTTCATTCCTGACATTAAAAATCTAATGGTAAAAATTGCAAAAACTTTTGGACTTACAACATCTCTGTGGTTTACAAAAGATCCAATACTAGTCAAAAAATGTCTACTGGACTTAAAGATACGACTCCCATTACCCAACGTTCAGATTTAATTTAAGAAATTGACTGCAAACAATGCCCGCCATACACATTGGCAGACTTTACAGTATTTAAAAAAAGACTATACCAACACGAATACGACTGCAAAGTTAAAAAATACAACGACACGACTACCGCCCTCACAAGACATCGTATTGAATTTGACCACATTTTTGACTATGAAAATCCTACAATTCTTGCGGCCAACACCAAAAAGAAAAAAAGAAACATTTTAGAAATGATAAACATTAAAAAACACATTACTTCAATTAATTATAGAACGGACACAAACAACTTATCACTTATCTACAACAGTATCCTAAACCCCCGTCCTGGAAATTCCCATACTTCATTGGACTTCCTTTCCATCCCCCACTCCCTAATACTACCTTTTAATAACCTCTTCATCTACCATATACCTTCATTTCTGATGATGTAGCTCATTCCATAAGCAACTCTTTCTGTCATATCAAGTTTTGTTTAGTACATATTTTGTTGTTTAGTGTGTTTAATAAAAATTATATGTTTATAATTACATATAAAGCCCCGATTAACTTTTTTTTTTTTTAATTTTGTAACTTATTTTTTTTTTGTTATTTATTAATTGTCTCAACACTATTTCTTTATTATTATTATCTATATTATGATTATGGTTGTGATGAAGATGATGATGATGATTTTATTATTATTATTATTATTATTATTATTATTATTATTATCCCCGCAGGGTGAGTAGATTAGCTGCTCCTGGGGAGTGACGACCCCGCGAGTACCAGTCAGCACACGCCACATGATTTTACACTTCTTACACCTACACTATCTACAATTTTACATTTGATCTTTCTAGACACCTTACACTTACATTAGGCACCACCGTATGGGCCCGGAATAGAATTTACCCATGGTATCTCTGCCTGTCGTAAGAGGCAACTAAAAGAGACTCTTCCCACCACTGTCCGGGGTGAAGAGTACTTACCCCTTCCCTTCGCTCTTCTCCTATACCCTTTCTGAACGGGCAGACAAGGCTCGCAGTCGTAGTGAAGACAACTTGTCTAAGAGTTGGGAACTCTGAAAAAAAATCCCCTGGTCCTTGACGTTGGAGGTTAATGCGTCGGGCCAGCTCCCCGACCATTTCAAAACTCCATTAATGCTAAAAAAAAAACAATTTTTGGTTCAGGAGAGCCTCAGTATTGAGGAAATCCTTAAAAAAAAAATTATTATTGTTATCTGATTGTTGTTCAGATACCTGAAGAAGACAATAAATTTGTCGAAACGTTGGAAAAGTTTTTAAAAAAGCGTAATTTTTATTGACCGCTCCTCAAGATCTCCTGGTTATTGAACTTAAAGCAGGAGTACGATCCTGAAGATGTGGAGAAGTCAAAAACTGATTTTGATCTACGACCGGCTGAGAGGGCTTCATTTTAAATGCTTCAAGATAGCTTCCGCTAGATAGGCTAGCAAAGAGCAGCACTAAGTAATCAAGATAGTAATACTTGTCGGTCTGTAATACTGCTCATTGTAGATAACAAAAGATCTATCTTTCAGAATTACGAATATTTTTAAATAGTTCCCATATTTAAAGACCTTAAATTGCTTACCATCTTGAAGAAATCAGCTCAATTTTAAGTGTTGATCCTGTTATAGTAAAAGAAACACAAAATGCCGAAGCATCTCGAAGATCACCAGTAGTTGTTACGGCCAGATAATCCTTACAGCTGCTATCACTCTGTAAAAAAAAAATATAAATAAACAATAATTAAACCAATAATTGTAAATCATCCATACACTTTTTTCTCGTCTTACAATTACCACATTGCGAGTTCAATCTAATGTGGCACATTATGTGGTAATGAGCAATATTATTTTAATATGTTAAAATTCTAATGCGAAATACTAGACGATTGATGTAGCTGATCTCTTGCCAAGAGGTGATTAATTTACGAAACGTTTTGTAAAGCCGTTTGACAACTATGGAGCATAATAATATAAAGCTGTTTGAGAACCATATACAGAAAAAGTGTGGGCATCAATCCAGCGATCTGTCTATAATCGTACTTAACCCCCCCAATCAAAAATCATTCGTCCTGACTACTCATCCACCTGACTACTCTCTTTGCCACCCAATTATATAATTCCCATAGAAACTTTAATGTTCTCCCACATTATGTCCTAGATGAAATCTATAATAACGTATACTAGAATATCCAAATCTCCTTATCGTCCCTTATTAATCGTATTACTTACGCCTAATAAAGAATCACTTCTGTCATGCGTGACAAGCTTCCTAAATATTTCTTCCATTGTTCCAGGAACGAAAGAAATATTTTTTAAACTACACACTACATACACCATATTACAAAATAGCATGTACCACTTACCGAAGGCATGTTTATATTGTCGCATGTCAGTTTTATACGATACCCTTGGCTGGTTGTCATGTCCCAAGTGCAGTCAATGCCAGGTGTATAATAATTTGGAAAAGTTGGATTTCTTATCTGGTAGTGTTGACCAGGTGTTATGTTTATGGAGTAAGTGCATTCATTATGACATCGTGTTGTCTTACAGGTAACTAACAATGCAATTACTGCACATACCAACTTATCTGCAACAGAATTGAAGAAAGTTTAAAAAAAAAAAACATGAAAATTGAACAAAGCATTCATTTTGTTCTCTCTTTCCCTAAGGAGGAATTATTTTGTCCTTGACTTCAGAAATATCAGGGTCCTTACAGGCTTTGATATCCCAGTTGATGACGCTAACTTACTTACAAACATTGTACCGTACACTTAAATTCCTACAGGAACACTTATTGCTAGAACTATTGGAATGTAGAAGATTTGTTATTCCTCGATCCGATGTTGATTTTTGTCTCCCCTGAAACCATCCAGCCATTTTTTGCGTTTTTCAACTTCAACATGACAAATCCGGAGATTAGCTTTCTCGCTTTTCCATTTGATATAATTCTGAAGACTTCATCGGCCTTCATACTTTAGGAATTTTAAAGAAATAAAAATAAACCAAACAATTGTTTCACTTTATTAAAAGAACATAAACACTCATAACCCATTTTACAAAAACACTCATAACAAATATTCTTTTTTCTCATCAGAGACATTTTCCGTGGTAGCCTGCTTCATTTTGTGGTCATCGACCGGTTTCGGGCGTTCGCCCATCATCAGGATGCGTTTTTTCAGACAGTGGGACAACACAGACTTGCACAGAGCAAAGTTAGTTTACACACTGACTGGTATTATTTTAACTGTATTTAAAACTAAACTCTTAAGCTAGGTCAAGTGGTATGGTCAGCTGGGTGGGAAAACACGTGTTTGGGTTGTTAAAGGGCAAATTCTGCTTACAATGGAAACAACACGTGGGGGTCTAATTTTTAAACTCTGTTGTTGGAGGGAGATTTATTTTACACTTAACTAATCAAAATATAATATATTAAAAAAAATTAAATTAAATTAAATAACGATTCAAACTAACATCATTAATGTGAGTAGACGCTATCGGCTAGGCCGGCCGGAAGTAGTCGAAGACGCCCGAACGTAGTGGAGCCTGGCGTCTGGCCAGCTGTGCACCAGTTCGGCCTATAGTGTGGGCGAGAGAACTTTGGAGTTTTTCAGCGTTGTTACCCTACCAGGAGCGATTGGCGGCGCGACCCGTTTGCGGAGGTTGGAGTGGCACAGGAGGCAGAGAATAATTTCCTTAATTTGTAATATAGATTGTGTCTTAAAAAGTAATCTTGTTTATTTAACTAAATACATAGTTGTATTATTTTGATTTAACTAAGTGTGATCGGTAATCCCTTCCCCTATCCCGTTCCCACTTAGTACAGTGGTGTCAGGTGTGGTTTTTTTATTTAAAAAAAAAAAAGAGAACAAAATAAAAAGAATTTTTTTTTTTAAAGGGTTGTATCGTATATTACTAATTTTGTTTTGGTTTTTTTTTCTTTTCTTTCTTTTAATCGTTGTGGATTTGTGTATATAATTGTATATAACTGTAGAAATTGTATATAATCAAATGTAAATATTCATAAAAGTGTACGTAAAAATAGTATAGAAGAGAAAAGGCAATAAGGCTACGAAGTAAGTGAATAGCGAAGTGACCTTGAACTAGAGACAGTAGCTGTCTGTTGCTAGGCCACACACACAGCCACAAGCTATAGGAAACTAATCGGAAATAATACGTACCATTTATAAGTACATACGACTGTACACGTAATTAAAAGAAATATTTTTTTTTTTATTCTTTTAAAAAAAAAAGTACTGATATAATAATTTTAGTTATAAAATTTCAAAAGGATATTATAAAATTTTTGTTTTGTTTTGTGGGAATTTTTATCTTTTTTTCTTGAAAAAGAAAATGGAAAAAAAGTAGAACAGTTAGAAGCCGAACTGAAAAAGTTGAAGGTAGAATACACTACCTTGAGACAAGCAACCATGACGAATTTAGCAGAGGGGAGTAAAACAGAACAAAGTAAAATCAAACGAGATATGTCGTTGCAATCTCTAATTCGCCCTTGGGGGGGGAGAGAGGACGAAGAAAGTGTGGACAGTTTCTTGAAGAACATAGAGAGGGTAGCAAAGTGTGGGGGGTGGTCGGAGCAAGACAAAACACTTATCTGCCAACTTAAATTGACAGGAGCTGCAGCAGCTTGTGTAGCAGGGTTCCCTGCACTCCTAGAACCCACCGCAACCCTAGCAGATTACTGTGAGGTACTCACTGAACGATTTGGGCCCACTCAATCCCCAGCAGAAAAGCTACTGCAGTTAAATGCAGTGTCGCAACGAGCAGGAGAAACAGTTAAAGAGTTCGCGGATCGTTGTCGTAAACTGGGGGAAGAGACTATCCCGAAGGAAGCAATGTCCGCGGAAGAGATGGAATGGGCACGGAAGCAAATTATGCAGGTCACGCTAGCCGCGTTTATGAGCGGGTTAAGAGGAGAAATCGGGTTACCATTACGGTACCAATCCCCAAATTCGTTCAAAACGGCTATAGAGGCAGCAACAATTATAGAAAATGCCCAAAACCAATTACCCATTCAGAATGAGGTGCGGGCAATACAAGGGGGGAGTAGAGAAGGGGCGAGGAGACCCTCTGGCCTGGCCTTGGGAAATTTTACTTGCTTCAGATGCCGGCAGCAAGGACACCTTGCGCGGGAATGCCCTCAAAGGAGACCCCAAACACCCCAAATACGAAACCCCCCCAGGCGGCCTAGTGAGAATAGGCCGAACCCAAGGGGGAGCTGCTACGTATGCGGGCAGCCAGGACACTTTGCGCGCAACTGTGCGAGGCGAGTTGGCCCAGCGAAGGTATGCGGGTGCTACCATGCCGAAACCGAACAAGAAATGGGCCCAAAAGGGAGCGGACCCTCGAGTGCCCCATCGTCCGGTCCGGATTTTCACCGGGGGCCCCAACCTTAATACCCACGGTTTCTTCGTGGGGAGAAAAAGGGGTAACCATAGTTCTTACGGTCGCCGGGCAGCCAAGGACATTGCATTGGATAGTGGATCGGAGATCTCTATTCTGAAACGAGCCATGGTTGGTATACCCCTAAGAAAACCTAAAGGCGTAGCTACCGGCGTGACGGGTAGAGCCCTCCCGGCAGAGGGGGAACAAGAAGTGGAATGTAAGCTTGGACAGGTAGCGGTGAGACACCAGTTCCTGATAGCCAACATAAGTACGGTCGGCGACGGGTTAATGGGACTGGACTTGATGTCCAAGCTGGGGGTCATATTGGATGCCCGAGGAGGGAAAGTAGAGGTGGGGCAGGCATATCCCGGAATTAGAGAAACCCATCCGGAACCCCAGAGGAGAAATAGCAACCCCACGGAGGTGAAAGCGGCAAGACGCGTAGAAATCCCGCCGTACGCGGAAAAACTTATTGAGGGCCGACTAAAATACCAACTGGAGGGAGACGTGATAGTAGAGCCAGTCCCACAACCTCAGCTCGGAGTGCGCCTGGCGCGCAGCCTTCACCTACCGGCGAAGCGCCAAATTTGGGTTAGAGCAATTAACCTGAGTAAGGAACCCGTCATTTTGGGGAAAGGGCAGACCCTGGGGCTAGCGGAGACAATACAATCTTACGAAATAGAGGAGTGTTCAAGGGCGGTGCGAACTGTGGAGAGAGGCCCAGGGGTCACGGAAGGTGGTCCGCACGAGAAAAAACCCGAACTTGTGGAGAAACTAAGACACTTGCCGCCGCCTGATCAGGAGCAAATCCTCTCCGTACTCAGCAGATATGGTCAAATTTTTGATGAACCGGACGCGAGAGGATGCAGTCTACCCACGTATCACCATATCAGAACGTATGAGGAGGGACCCATTGCAAAGCGTCCCTATCGAGTACCACATAATCAGAAACCAATCGTGGCGGAGCATCTGCAACAGATGTTACAGGCGGGAATCATAGAGCCGTCTCGAAGCCCCTGGTCCGCGCCGGTGGTCCTGGTTCAGAAAAAAGCAGCTGACGGAAGTACTAAGTTCCGCTTCTGTACTGATTTCCGGGGCCTCAACCAAATTACGAAGGCGGATGCCTACCCACTCCCGCTAATAGTAGAAACCTTAGAAGCCCTGGGACGAAGTAGGTATTTTACGACCCTAGACCTAAGATGTGGGTATCATCAAATCCCTATTAGACCTGAAGACTGTGAGAAGACGGCATTCACCACGTTGGGGGGGCATTACGAATACAAAAGAATGGCATTCGGGCTAGTGAACGCCCCCGCCACCTTTCAGCGACTGATGGATCAGTTGCTGTCGGAAGTCAAGGGAACGGAATGCTTCGTCTACATGGATGACGTGATCATTTTCAGTTCTACAATCCCGGAACACTGTCGACGATTGGAGAATGTGCTCTCCCGACTGGAGAGCGCCAATCTTAAAATAACCCTGGAAAAGTGCCAGTTTGCCGAGGCTAGCGTACGTTATTTGGGGCATGTGGTGACCGCGGAAGGTGTCTGTCTGGATCCAGAGAAGGTGCAAGCAATCCGCGACTATCCGGTACCTACCTCGGAGCGGGAAGTTAAAAGCTTTCTAGGACTTGCCGGGTACTATCGGAGGTTTATTCGAGGCTTCGCTCATCACGCCAGGCCCCTTACCTCGCTACTGAAGCAAGACGTGTCCTTCCAGTGGGGCCCGGAGCAGCAAGGGGCATTCGACGCGCTGCGGAAGGCCCTTTGCTCAGAGGCAGTACTGATTTATCCTGACTTTTCGGACCCCTTTGAGTTGGCGACCGATGCATCAGCCGTCGCGATCGGGGCGGTGTTGTCCCAAAGGCGCGACAGGTGCGAAAGGCCGGTGGCCTTTGCTAGCCGGCAGTTAACTGCCGCCGAACAAAAGTACTCAACCACGGAGCGCGAACTATTGGCAGTCGTGTGGGCTACGGCCCAGTTCCGGTGTTATCTGTTGGGCCGCCAGTTTACCCTGATCACAGATCATTCGGCTTTACGGTGGATGCTACACCTTAGGGACCCATCGGCCAGGTTAACACGGTGGTCATTGCGACTGGCAGAGTTCACCTACGAAGTGGTACATAGGCCAGGGTTGAAACATACTAACGCGGACGCACTCAGCCGAGCGGTGGGGGCTGTGAATACGCGGAGTATCGACCCCAAGATCAGATGGCGTGTAGCGCAAGAGGGGGATAAATGGTGCCAATCAATGGAGAGACGCAAACTGGCAAACCGAGCAGAGAATGGACTGCTATACTTTAGCGGAAAGGAGGGAGCTAATGGAGCGGTGCTAGTGCCCAAAAGCGAACGGGAGGCGGTAATATACCACTGCCATAGTACCCCATGGTCGGGACATCCAGGAATAAAACGTACCACACAGCGAGTCCAAATGCGGTACCTCTGGCCCAAGATGGGGCGAGATATAAAGGAGTATGTGCGGGCCTGTAAAATCTGTCAGGAGAGGAGGACCCCCGCGGGGTTGCAGGTACCACTGGCAACCGTGACGGAAGCGTCCCGACCCTTTGAGCAAGTATCTCTCGATATTGTAGGGCCCCTACCTACCACCACAGCAGGGAGCCGATACCTGTTGACTATAGTGGACTGGTTCTCCCGGTATGCGGAAGCCGTCCCGCTTAAGGAACAGTCGGCAGAAGAAAGTGCCAGCGCCTTTGTAGAGGCACTGGTACTGAGACACGGGGTCCCAGACAGAGTGCTCACCGACCAAGGGAGGAATTTTACCTCCGATTTATTTAAGGCGGCCTGTAGAACGCTGGGAATAAAGAAATTACAAACAACGGCTTACCACCCGCAAGGTAATGGAATGGTAGAACGGCTACATCGTACTCTCACGAATTCGCTAGCCTGCATTGTCCGTCGGGATGGACGGGATTGGGATAAGTGGATCCCATATGCATGCATGGCGTACCGGAGTACGCCCCACTCCTCAACGGGTTATTCGCCTTATTTCTTGGTGCACGGCAGGGAGCCCAAATTACCTTCCGAGGGCCAACTCGAAGCTAGGGAGGGGGCTCACAGTACCATAGACTTTGTCCGGTCACTGGAACGAAAATTAAGGGAGGCCTATAGGGAGACGAGGGCAACAGATGCAAGGACGAGGAGGCAAAGAGCCCACCAGCATGACAAGGGGAAGAAGGTAAGAACCTTCGAAGGAGGTGACAAAGTGTACCTGTTCGAACCAGCAGTACCGGCAGGCCACTCCCGAAAATTTAGACGCCCCTGGACCGGACCGCATACAATACTCGCAGCGACTTCCCCGGTTAATTACCGAATCGCACTAGCAAGAGGGGGCACTGTGGTCGTACATGTTAATCGGCTGAAACCCGCGTACGAGCGAGCCGGCACCTCGGTGACGGAGAGGAAGATACGGGCCCCCCGCGAAGGTGAGTACTCCGAAGATGCTGGGACATCGGGAGGAGTCAGTGATCAGCCCATAAGAGGGAGAATGTCATCAGATGATGATGAAGCGGACGACTGGCCAGGGCGCGATTCTACCACCGAGCGATCCCACTCTTCTACGGACTCTCTGGACGACAGCGAGGGTCCCGAGCCCTCTATCTGGGATCCGGACGTAAACGATTGGGATCAGACAGAAGCTGAGGCAGTAGAGAGAACCCCCTACCGGCTAAGGAGCCGGGCCCACGAAGAACAAGGAAGCCGGGAAGCAGGATTCGGGGAGGTCCCTGAGACCCAGGAGGCGCGGGACGGGGTGAATACGCGACCGAGGGTCCGACGCCATAGTCCCGGTAGAAAAGAGTCCGTGTGATGCTACCATCCTGATGTTACCATCGTTCAAGGAGGTGTGGTGGAGGAGGTGGGGGAAATTTATATACATGTACATCTCGTTTATGTCTGGAAGAAGGTGGTTAACAATCCTTCGGGAAGTGAATGCAGCTGTCTAATGAAAGAGTGAATGTTTGTTTAGTCCTGTGTGCTCTAAAATACTCCTCAGCCATCCCGGCCTGTTGGCGGACGTTGAAGCGTGCCCTCTTCGCCGGGGGGGTGGCAGCGTGGGGATGCTCTGAGGTAAGTAATAAAGTCTGTAAGATCCCACACAGGATAGGGGCCAGGGTATGTTAAGACCCAAGGAGAAGGAAGGGAGGAGGAGTTGCCAGAGAAGCTAGCGCAGATCCCTCCACACCGACAGCAGTTAAGCTAGAGAGGCCAGCCATTTTAAACTAACCTGAGGAGCGAAGGAGCAGTAAGAGCACCGCCATCGACAGTACATTCACGGAATCCCGGCGGCTTCCGATGAGGCGAGTCCCAGCCTGGACAGGACTAGAAGGGAGGTGAGAAAAGCGGAGCTCTCAGGAAGGGATCTCCACTTTTGAAAAGGGGGAAGCTGTGTGAGTAGACGCTATCGGCTAGGCCGGCCGAAAGTAGTCGAAGACGCCCGAACGTAGTGGAGCCTGGCGTCTGGCCAGCTGTGCACCAGTTCGGCCTATAGTGTGGGCGAGAGAACTTGGAGTTTTTCAGCGTTGTTACCCTACCAGGAGCGATTGGCGGCGCGACCCGTTTGCGGAGGTTGGAGTGGCACAGGAGGCAGAGAATAATTTCCTTAATTTGTAATATAGATTGTGTCTTAAAAAGTAATCTTGTTTATTTAACTAAATACATAGTTGTATTATTTTGATTTAACTAAGTGTGATCTGTAATCCCTTCCCCTATCCCGTTCCCACTTATTACATTAAAAACCTAAATACCTAAATATGGTTTTTTATAATTAAGTTTTTTATTATGTATTCCATTCAACATATCACCTTTTTACAAAACATTCACATATGTAAATACCTAAATACAAAAACAAATACCTAAATATCTATAGCTATATATGGTTTTTTATAATTAGGTTTTTTATTATGCATTCCACCCAACATACATCACCTTTTTACACAACATTCACATATATCATACATCATCCAAATACGCACACAATTTTTTGTTTGTTTTTTTTTTTAACATAAATCCTAAATATATAATCTTAATCCTAAATCTAGAAAAAAAAACAAACTAAAACCTACATTTAGGATTATAGAATCCATAATTGCGTTTTCGTTGCTATTGTGGGAAGAGTGTTTTGAATAATGGTTCACTGGCAAATTTTGTCTGTTCGTTTATTAAGTTTTGTGCCTTGTGTTTATATATTTCGATTTGTTCTATTATGTCAAGTCGTTGTCCTTTGTGGCCAGGATGTATTAGCTTCATCGTGGTCGTGATGTCATCGGGTTTGTGTTTGTTAGTGTTTAGGTGATTGGCATAATTTGAGTCAACTTTGTTGTACTTGTATTATCTGATATGTTCGGTAAATCTTTCGGCTATCCCACATCGGCTATCCTATCGGAAATATTTATACAAAACATGGAAGAAACTTAAGTACCAAGACTGAAAGAGGAGTTCTGGGTAACATTTTATTCGACGATTCTTCCTCATATTGGAAAACGACATAGACATAGACCAAATAGTACATTACCTTAACAACATAAACCAGAAAATAAAATTCACATACGAAAAGGAAACGAACAACACCTTCAACTTCTTAGACATAAAATTCACAAGAGCCGACAATAAACTGGAATACGGAATATACAGAAAAGCAACTACATCAGATGCTATCATACCGCACAATTCCAACCACCCCACCCAACACAAACTAGCTGCACTTAGACATCTGAAGAACAGACTTAAATACACACCCCTCACACCCGCGAACCACGCACAAGAATTGCAGGCAATCTACAAAATAGCTGAGAACAATGGGTACAATGCGAACATCGTTAATAAACTCCTCAAAAACGAACCACGCCACCGAAATTGGACTGACAAACAAACAGCAGACAAATTCGCCACATTCACATATATTGGAAGCCACACGTACGAACTCACAAATTTTTTCAAAAAACTGGGCATTAAGACATCCTTCCGAACAAACAACAAATTAGGCAACAAAATCCGCACTCATACCGAGTTTACTGATATGTATGACAGCAGTGGGGTTTACGAGTTGAAATGCCCGGGCTGAGACAACATTTACGTGGGGAGACCGGCAGAAAAATCAAGGAACGATTTACCGAACGTATCAGATCGTACAAGTACAACAAAGTTGACACAAATTATGCCCATCACCTAAACACTAACAAACACAAACCCGATGACATCACGACCACGATGAAGCTAATATATCCTGGCCACAAAGGACAACGACTTGACATAATAGAACAATTCGAAATATATAAACACAAGGCACAAAACTTAATAAACGAACAGACAAAATTTGCCAGTGAACCATTATTCAAAACACTCTTCCCACAATAGCAACGGAACGCAATTATGGATTCTATAATCCTAAATGTAGGTTTTAGTTTTGTTTTTTTCTAGATTTAGGATTAAGATTATATATTTAGGATTTAGGTTAAAAAAAAAATTGTGTGCGTATTTGGATGATGTATTATGTATGTGAATGTTGTGTAAAAAGGTGATATATGTTGGGTGGAATGCATAATAAAAAACGTAATTATAAAAAACCATATTTAGGTATTTAGGTTTTAAATGATGTTAGTTTAAATCGTTATAATTTAATTTAAATTTTTTTAATATATTTATATTTTATTTTGATTAGTTAAGTGCAATGTAAATCTCCCAGAGTTTAAAAATTAGACTCCCACGTGTTGTTTCCATTGTAAGGAGAATTTGCCCTTTAAGAACCCAAACACGTGTTTTTCCACCCAGCTGACCATACCCCTTGACCTAGTTTAAGAATTTAGTTTTAAATACAGTTAAAATAACACCAGTCAGTGTGTAAACTAACTTTGCTATGTGCAAGTCTGTGTTGTCCCCCTGTCTGAAAAAACGCATCCTGATGATGGGCGAACGCCCGAAACCGTTCGGTGACCAAAAATGAAGCAGGCTACCACAGAAAAGGTCTCTGATGCTTTCCTGCTCTGCGGAACCAACCACCACAACCTTCTCTCGTCAGCAACTCAGTTCCTCTGTTTTCTTAATAGGGTGCATTAGCTATTATATCAACCAGTAATGCATATTAAATCTATTTATTTACTAATATCTATTTATTACCGCATTGCCCACAAGTAGTTGATAAGTTCTAGTATTTGAGATTAACGCCTTACAGGCAAAGATCACGACTAATACACAGCTACACTTCAAGCTGTATTTTTCTATCATTTTTGCTGAAGACTAAGTAATCTACAAACGCAGACATCACAAGGGAACTTCGATAGAGACATTATATTGTATAGGATATTGTTTTATGTCATTCTTCGAAATAGTTCATTTTTTCCGATTTCCATTGGTGGCAGAAAGATGGAATGATCGAGGGAAGGCCGAAAAAAACACTTAAAAAAGAATTGCCTATATAAAAAAATGTAAAATTGATAATCTGTTGAGATTCAGAGGCAAAATTTTCAATTAAATAAATTTAAAAAAATGTATATAATATCATTAAACCGGAGGTGCTACTTGATTTGTCTTAAGATTATGCCAAATTTTAGAAATTATGTTTTCACCCGGAAATGCATATTGTAACGCAGCCAGTGGTGCCATCTAGGAGAGGAAGTAGGGACCTCAACTACTCTTAGTGGCCGCAGGAAGCGCTGGCGGCGCTCTAGCTCTCTAGAAGAAGCGAGGAAGTTCTAGAAGATTCTCCACCGGTATAAATAGTGGGACCGCAGAGAGTTGAGAGAGTTTCAGTTACAACGAAGTCACTAGTTTGTGAAAAGTGTATAAAAAGTGAACAAAGTGAACTTTTATGGTTTAAACGATGAAGTAATTATTATTAAGTGTTATATTTTGTAATTTTTTGTGTATAACAATAAAATGGTGTTTTCTTTATTGAAGTTTAGAGTATTTTATCTATACAAACCCACTTAAAACAAGTTGCAGTAGCTAGTTTACAGGAAAAAACGTTACAATGTTTTGAGATTCTCGAGAAAATCTTTTTAGGAAACAGCTTTGAGTGTGTGTGTGTGTGTGAGAGAGAGAGAGAGAGAGAGAGTGTGTGTGAGAGTGAGTGAGAATGTGAAGAAAATATCTCAAAAAAAAAAAATTGAATGAAGCTCTAATCTGAAATTCCGTTGAGCTACCACCATCACAGCCGACATGAAGTTTTCTACGGTTATCGGAACTTTTGGAATATTACATTTACATTCTGTTATCTGCCATCTGCTGAAAATCAACATATACCTCCCCACCATCACCTAGATGCAAATTAAAATTTAGAAACCTAGAAATATTTAGAAAAGGTTACTAATTACAGTAAGAGAAAGTTACACCGCAACTATTTCTGATGTAATTCTTTTCTACGAAAATGAAATCACCAAAGTTGTCAGTGAATGTTCACACCAAACAGATCTTTTTTATTTTATGGCCGTTTTAACATAAATGACAGTATGTGAATTATTGTTGTCAGAAAACAGAAACTAAGAAATAATGACTTAGCAAACAGTAAAAAGCATGCGCCATAGTAATAAAAGGGAAAAAATAAAATATACCATATAGCCATAAATAAACCATTCAAATGTATATTTATAGTAATCATGCGTGAAATAAAAAAAAATAAAGGAAAATTATACTTTTAAGAAAAATAACAATTGATAAATATATTTTAAAAAACAATAATCAGCGGTGTACATGTTGTGTTAGTGCGTTATTTATTTTCATCAGAGACATTTTCCGTGCTAGCTTGCTTCATTTTGTGGTCATCGACCCGGTTTCGGGCGTTCGGCCATCTTCAGGATGCGTTCTTCAGACAGTGTGATAACACAGACTTGCACAGAGCAAATTCAGTTTACACAGTAAATACTACATTTATACGTTTAATATGAGTGTATAAACTCATATAATATGAGTGCATAAACTGAATTTGCTCTGTGCAAGTCTGTGCTATCACACTACTGTCTGACAAACGCATCCTGAAGATGGGCGAACGCCCGAAACCGGTCGATGACCACAAAATAAAGCAGACTACCACGGAAAATGTCTCTGATGCTTTCCAGCTCTGCGGAACCAACCACCACAACATCGTTATTTATTTGTTGAGGTTTTTTTATTAAATGATTTATAAATAAATTTTAACAAAATAAAATATGACGTGAAACACATAGTGTCAAACACGGCTCCGTCTTATTGCAATTTTTTCAAATTCAGAATTTACATAGTTTCTTTAAATTTGGTAGTTATACTGAGCTTTCTTTACTACTACAATAGAGTTGCTTATAATTTGCACATTTTGTAATGGCTCTTTAGGACCTGATCTAACTGCTTCCCCCAACCATCATAAGGTCCCATGAAATCAATTAATTGTTTAAAAATATTTTCAAATACAATTTATTCATGAACTAGAGTTAGTAGAGTAGGTTTACAGAAAATCCTCTGTAGTTAATCGTGAAATCCTTCTTGAGAAAAACAAAACGAGAATGTGGTGTGTGCAAAATTTCTTTGGACATGGAATTTTGTCAGTACTTACAATTCTTGTTGATATTGTACTGACAATGTAATAAGACTAATGTATAAATAAATGTTAGGAATAAAAATAATTATGGTCTAGAGAGATTCAGATGAATGCATGATCATTCTCCAGAAACGCTCTCAAATAAATTTTTCCTCGCAAATTGTTTCATTCATGTTACATATGTAAAACTAATATTTTTAAAGAAAATCGTAGAAACTGTTTTCGAGAGAATCACAGTAAAAAAAAAAATGAACATACTGTGGTAAAATTATTATGAACGTGTCAAAATTTTCGATATCGAGTTTTGGATATCGAATTCGAGTTTATGTATGTAAGCAGCATAGTTAAAAAACAAAACAAAATCGCTGCAAGTTGATATTAATATTTGGGAATTACCATGCGATCCGACAGGAAGTATCTATCGAAATTCCACAACCGGTACCACTTTATTGAAAGGTTTTTTATTTTTGTGTTTTTTTCAGGAAAATGAGTCCAGCGGTTTTCTTTAAACTTAGTATATACACGGCAAACATGTAGTTCTAGCACTTTCCTTTGAAATCACTTTCTTTCTTTTTTGGAGAAATAATTTATTTAAAGAAGGTTTTATGGAAGCGGTAAGTTTATGCTTCTCTCTAAGCAGGGCTGTTTCAACTTATTACACCATTCCAATACTAGATCGGAATTAAATTTGTTTCTAAAATTCTGAGTTTTGGGGGGAGTTTGGGAGAGTTGGCGCGATGTGAGACTTTACTGAACATTTTTTTTCTCTCTCTTTGATTTTCTCTATAAAAACCCAATCAGATTTCATTGGCCTTGGTATACAGTATACATACAGAGACTCACCATTTTTGTCTGTTTTTTTTTGTTTTTTTTTTCTATTTCAATATGTCTCAATGCAATATGTATGCATTGATATTACATGTAATAAGATTACAACATTTACATTTTAAATCTTTTAAAATAAATTGTTAATGAATACTACAATTTTAGAAATGAATATTAACTGCCGATAATAAATTCAAGAAATTACAGTTAACTGATAAAATAGAAATGTTCAAAATTTAAAGTTGTTTAAAGTCCCATTTATTCAAAAAATTGATGAATTCCTGCATGATCAACTGGTCTTCTGGCGATTGCCAACTTCTTCCAGTTCTCAATATACAGCTGATAAGCTAGATCTGGCATTTTCTAAGAGTGGAAGTTATATATTAGATGGGTGAAATCCTGAATCATATAACCTGTGGCATCACCACGGACAGTAAGATGAATCTATAATATGAAATCTATATAGTATCTGCTTGGACTATGTCCTGTTAATACTTGGGTTAACCGGTAATTGATTTTTGGATTTAGTTTCTGTCTAATATGAACGTGCGCGATAATTTCTTTGTAAAATTCCCATTTTGTGAATTTTGGCACTTCATTTCTCACTCTTCAAAGCTTCTTTTCTCTAGTTCACTTTTGATGTACGACTTTGGAAACTTATTGTAGGACCGTATTAATTGTATATCCTTAGCTCCTTCATTAGCAAGACGATCAGCTTCTTCACTTCCTGAAAATCCAGCATGTGATTTTATCCATTCTAATCCAATCCTTATTTCTTTTGCTTCCAGATCATCTATTTTTCTGCGGATACTTTCAATTAGAGGAGATGAACTTTATAATTTCTTAAACTGTCCAGTGTAATATGGCAGTCTGTGTAAACCCTTAATTTCTTGATAAACCAAACTATTGTTTTGAATCCATTCCAAACTCTGGCTAAGGCCTCGGCTTGATTGTTGGGACACTGATTGATTATTGTCCAATCGGAATATTTCTTCATGAATTTTATTGTTCTCAAAATAGACTACAAAGGCGCAACCTATGCTGCCATCTATTCCAGAACCATCTGTGTAGATATCAAGACTCGCATTGCCATCAGTTTCCACCAAACTTTTAATTGATTTAAGTTTTGTTGTGTGCATCCAGTCGGAATGGGGTACATCCTGATCAAAGTTTTAAAAATCACTCATGTTAGAGATATGCCCTTTCATCACCATATAAGGATCACATGTTTCTCTTGCTTTAATTGAGTTAGGTGTTTAAATAAATTGATATCTCATTTAATGATCTCTTCCGAGTAATTTGTAGCACCTTGGATTTTTCTCCATTAAAACTTATTTTCTCTCCCTTGCCCAGTCTCTAATAAATAGAAGAGCTTCATTGGCTCTCATCTGTAAACCCATTCATCTTGTCATCAATAAAAAATCATCAGCGAAACCAATAAAAGAGCAGTTAGATGGAAGTCAGTTTTAAAAGAGAATCATACAAAATATTCCCCAAACCTAGCCCGCAGCATGAACCTTGGGGCACCCTTTGGTAACATCGACTGTACAGGTGTAATTATGTGTTATTATGGTTGCTTTACGATCTTTAAAATAGTTTCTTTTCAGATTGAACAGATTTCTTGGGCAGTCAAAGTTTCGGAGCTGCTTCATTATTTCAGGCCACCAAGCAGCATTAAAAGCACCTTTGACATCTAGAGATATAAGCAAATCTCTGGCTTCTTCTACAGAGCCTGAGAAACAAATTTTCAACACAAGATAGGGCTTCTGTGGTACCTTTCTGTGGTGTAAATCTAAACTACCTTGGACTTGGACGTTTAGTAGAACTTAAGAAGTGCATAACACGATTTATAAATAATTTTTCCAGAATCTTGCCACAGATGGGGAAAAGGATTAGACGAAATTTATCCGCTTTTCTGGAGTTCTATTTTCCAGCTTTACTTAGTAAAATGACCTCTGCTTCCTTCCAGTTTTTCAGGAATATTCCCGATTTTAAGCAGCAGTTCACATACTTGTGAAGAGAGACGGATATCTATTAGATTTGTAATTATATCACTTTTAGTCCATCCAGTCCACGAGATTTCTTAGGGTTGAAATCTTTGATTACATTGTAAATTTCTAGTTCTGAGAAATCTAGATCATTTTCGGTGCAGATATTGGAATACATTTCTTTTCTTAGTAATTCATATTGTTGTAGATCAACAGATACGTCATCATTAGGAAAAAATGTTTCCATTAATGTATTTAATGTTTCCTACATTGTTTCTGTCATTGAACCATCGTTTTTCTCAATAGTAGAAAATCCTGCTACTTTCTTCAACTTTCCTACTGCTACATTGTACACAGAACTCCATGGATTAGGAGCAGTGATGTTACTACAGTAGTTTTTCCAGGAGTCTAATTTCGCTTCTTATATTTGTTACTGATGTAGTTTTTCTGTATTTGATATTTGTTCTTTCTAGTTTCTCTAAGATAATCGTTTTTTCGTTGATACTGCCTTCTTAGCCGATTTGTGGTTTGCCTTATTTGAGACAATTCTCAATTAGACAAGAGACAATTCTCTTGTCAACCAGTTGAACAGTTTTATGATTTGTTTTTTCGTATTTGGCCTTTTTAATTGGCGTAGATCTTTTACATGATGTAATTATTATTTTTTCTAGAATCCCAACATTTTTTTCTAACAGTCTATGATTACCGAAAATATTTGTGAAATTTATTTCTTTATCATCGAAATTAAAATATATGTCAAACTCTCGCTTTAGACAATCTTCGAATACCTATAAAATTTCTCCCAATTAGTTTTTGTAGTAATAAATTTTTTACGGCGTAAGTAATCAGTAAGTTGAGGACAGTTATTATTATTGATATTAAAAGGAAGATAATGATGATCTGAGAGATTTTCCTCATCACTACTTTCTAATTTTTACTAGCAGTGCCATCTGTTTAGTAGTTATTGTCAGATCTATACTGCTACTTCCTCGGCTATTTTCAAAAGTAGGAATAGTAGTAAACTCATTTATTAAATTCTAATTTTCACATAAAATCAAATTTTCTAAATGTCGGCCTCTTTTATTAGTTATTTTGTCGTTCCATGAAATGGATCTTGCATTCGTATCAGCTGATATAATAATTTTCTGATTTACTCCAATTTTGTCTATTATATTTTTTTTTTTCTGAAATCTGAGTTTATATCATTATTTATATCTAAATATACTGACAGACTATATAACTTGTGACCAACATAAGTGATTTCCACTACGATATCTTCATCTGATAACTCAGATAACAAGATGGCGTCAATGTTTGAATTTTGTATAATTATAGCCGCCCTCTTCCTGTTATTTCCACTCTGAATATTATACAATTATAAATTCCTGTAACATTATTGCTTCTATTGTAAAAATAATAATTTCTGGTAAAGCGTGTGTAGCTTTAATTGAACGTTGTAAATTTAGTTGTAAATAAACACCTTAATGACAAACCCCTATGTATCTTAACCTGATCTACAGCCATAGTCAATGTTTTTTTGTAGCCTTCTCATTTTCAAAATAACAGATGGACATGCTTTATCTAATGTTGAAGAATGATTGCAATCTATTTTTCTTTCTCTTTGAACATATTTATTAATTTTTGGCAATTTATGCATTTTTTTAATCTGCGAATTACACTCTTTTAATTTATGATTTTCAGCGCAAATAGGACAGAATACAGTTTCAATTTTACAAAATTTTTCACTATGACCCAGTCCAGAACATTTTAAGCACCTTATAAGGCTTAGAAAGACGCGGCATTTATATATTGAAAACATGAATTTTAATTTTGTTTCTTGTAATGCCTTCCTTATATTCGGGGAGGACTCTAATACTGTATTACGTTGATTTGTTTTCTTATTTATCCAAAGAAACTTAACGTTCAATTCTTCCTTTTGAAAATTTAATTCTGAGTTCTGCTTTTTAACAATATCAACAATATTCTCCGTATTTACTTCTTCTGGGATATTAAGAATAATAATTCTGGGGTGACGATGCAGTCTACAACTTTACAACTGCTATACAACAAAGTATAAGGCAAGCGACGACAAACTGTACAACTACACGAACTGGACGAATACCATACAACCTTCTTCTTTACAAAAGATCTCTTATAACTCAGAAACGACAAGCTAGGTCTCTTTGGCAACGTACAAGATATCCCTCTCATAAACAACAATTTAATCAACTTACAAGAAAACTTAAAAACGAACTCCACAAATACTACAATAATCAATATGTCCAATATACAAAATCACTGACCACTGACGACAACTCACTTTGGACAGCAACTAGACGAATTTTAAAATTCCAACATACCTCTTTACCTCTTCGTTCTACTGACGGTGCTTGGGCCAAATCAGCCCAAGAAAAAGCAGAATTATTTGCAGCCCACCTTTCCTCTGTCTTCTGTCTTCATCCTACACCCTGACATTTACGACTTACAACACATTACAGAAGTTAACACAGAACTAGACGCACCTTTACCTCTTTCTCTTCCTCCTAAAGCATTTAACCCCACTCAAATCAAACAGACCATTAACAACCTTCCTAAAAATAAGAGCCCAGGGTACGATCTAATAACAGCCCAAGTTCTTCACCAACTACCTAAAAAAGGTATAGTCTTCCTCACTACCATATATAATTCAATACTACGAACTACTTATTATCCCATTATTTGGAAATTCTCTAGTATTAAAATGATACCTAAATCCAAAAAGCCAACTCATGAGCCTTCTTCCTACCGTCCTATTAGCCTCCTTCCGATCCTAGGGAAAATATTTGAGAGACTCCTTCTTTCGCGTCTTCTAGAAATTGTAGAGACTCTGAAAGTACTACCAAACCACCAATTTGGTTTCCGCAGCCGCCACTCTACAATACAGCAGGCTCACCGAGTAGTAGACACCATCGCCACTTCACTTGAACGCAAGGAGTTTTGCGCTGGAGTGTTTTAGACATTTCACAGGCCTTCGATCGTGTATGGCACGAAGGTCTTCTATTAAAACTCAGGCGAATTCTACCTAGCACTTATTACCTCATTCTCAAATCCTATCTTTCCGAACGCTTCTTCCAGATAATTGAAGGCACTTCCGAATCCTCTATACATCCTATTCTTGCTGGAGTACCTCAAGGCAGTGTCTTAGCCCCACTACTTTATTCAGTCTATACATCCGACTTACCTACACTTCCCTCTACTTCTATATACACCTTTGCTGACGACACTGCAATTCTCTCCACACACAATGATCCCACGCTCTCTGTCCGCTCTCTACAATCACATCTAAATTCACTAGAACCTTGGCTGCAAAAATGGCGAATAAAAATTGATCCACATAAATCAAAATACATAGTCTTTACACGGAAACGGAAAACTCTTGCCCCTGTCTACTTACATAATTCTCCTATTCCTTCAGCCGACCATGTGCGGTACCTGGGACTATACCTCGACAAAAGACTCACCTGGAATCCTCATACACGACTTAAACGAATAGAATTAAACAAAAGATATAAGCTTCTAGCCAGACTACTTGATCACCGATCAAAACTAACACTTCATAATAAAAGACGACTGAATCTATCCCTCCTAGCACCTATATGGACATACGGACTTGAACTTTACGGTTCAGCTAAACGATCTAATATCAACCGATTACAAACTCTCCAATCTAAAATCCTCCGCCGCATTGTAAACGCTCCATTCTATGTCAGTAACGTAACTATACATAAAGATCTCAAAATTCCTTTTATATCCGAACTTACTAAAACACGTTACAATAAATTTCACAAAAACTTATTAACACATCCTAATCCATTAGCAGCTAACTTATCCTCAACCACACTTCCTTCCAACCCCCGAAGGCGTCGTTGGCCTCGCGACCACCTTGTTGACTAATGGAGATCATCACTGGATGATCACCATTCAAGCCACTCACGCCATTTACCACCTTTACCATATTTACTTATTGTACCATTTTGTACAGTTGTAAATGACAAATAAAAAGTTAAAAAAAAAAAAAAAAAAAAAAAGATTCTCCAATTACAATAAAACTGAAGACAATAAAACATTTAATAAAATTATAAGTCTGAGGAAAATTTGTCATTTAAAACTGTACAAACTGCAGTCAGAGAAAGTTGTGTGAGTGTTTCACGCCGGATTTGTTTCCTTTATTTTTTTTGTTAACCTATGTGTGTGTCAAATTTCCGATATTGAGTTTTCACCATTAATATATCTTTTGGATTCCTCGTAATTGTTTTTAGCGTATATTCCGTGTTTTGTCTGTCTAAACAAATATTTTCAAGCAACAGAAACATCGAGAAGTTAAGCTCACTTGATATTTCGACTTAGATTCACCCACCGCTTGTATGTATGGTTTCCGTCAAAAATCATCATCGGAAGTGCCAAATTAGTTAATGGTGTTTTCCGGTTTTTACAATGTTCTCGGAAAAATGGTTCAAATAATTTTCTTAAAACTTCTTTTGCGTTCCGCGCCCATAATTTACTACATCACTTTCTGATTAAAATATTTTCTCCCCCCAAAACATTAATTTTTGGAAGCATTTGGAAAACTTTTGGAATTTCTCTAGCTTTTTTGCATTAATTGTCTTACTCTAATAATGCCTCACTATCTGCCCAACCACGAAATCTCGCTCCGAGGTTCACAAAAGACGATGATAATAAAGAAGCTAACTTTATCGATATTATAAACTGCTTTTTTCTTTTTTTATTAATCTTGGAAATATTCATTGTAAAAATTTATTTTAAGAAAATTTGTGAGGGGGGGGGCAACATTTAATCTTTACCAAACAGTCCATATGTTCTAATTCAGCAATAAAGACAATAAATTATATTGAAATATTGCCAATTAAAAAGACATTTTCCATGAGAAAATCTATAAGAAATAAAAAAAAAAAAATCTGGTGTGAAACACTCACATCTCATTCTTTTACTCTTCTAAATGCAGTTATTAAAAATGACAAATAATCTTTAAATATTGTTCATATGTCGGGCAGGTTTCCGATTAATCAGGACCACCTGTAAACAATTTTTTCAGAAAAATGCCTCAAGTAAAAGTAATATGCAGCAAATATTTTCCAAGTTTAAAGAAAACCCCTGTAACCGTTTTCGAGAAAAATTAAAAAATCTCGAACAACTATTCTCTAAAGTCACACTTTCGGTAGAGTGATTTTCTTCAAATTTCGAATTCCATGACTGCTATTAATGTGTATTGAAATTATGAAGGTGGTAAAACCATATATTATACTGAAATGGTGCTTTAGAAGATTTCATAACAATCCCTCCCCCCTCAGAACTTCCAAAAAGACAATTTTCCCGGGAAAATGTCTCAAATAAAAATGATCGGTATTTATTTATGTGTATAGATAGTTTACGAAGTTTAAAGAAGACCGTTTTATTCGTTCTCTAGTAAATAAAGAAAAACTGAACAAATTATTCAGTAAAGTTGCATTTGATGAATTTTGCCCGAAATCTTCAATTCTGTTAGTGGTTAAATGGAATACCAGGTTTGAGTTTGCTGCGACTTTTCGTTTTTCAAATATTCTGTTAACACAGATACCATTTACTAAAACCATTTTTACGTATTCGGGGGCCCCAAAACGTGTATATCCGGTGAATATACATTCGAAAATCTGGCACAATGCAATAATTCCTTTTCCTAGAAGTAAGAGTTGTTACGTATTTGCGTGCTCGGTAGAGCTCATCCGGCACCACTAGATGGTTTCCGGGAACGTTTAGACCACTGCAGGAACTCCGTACGGAGACCATAGGCAGGTCTTGCTGTAAGGGATAGAAGGGTGGGGCAACAAGACAGAAAAGGCACCAATTCAAAAATAACAATAAGTTTATTGTTGAACACAGCACCTCCCCAGTTCTTCCGCCTCACGTCCGAGCCCGAAAACGCACACTGACGAGTGGGTATGCCCTGGGAACTCCTCTGACTGCCTGAAGGGCAGGCAATCCCTTCCAGGGCTGTCCCCAGGTTGCTGATGAAGGA